>QJSC01018490.1:55540-192947 GCA_003697955.1 Calidris pygmaea | reverse complement strand
AAAAAAAAAAAAAAAAAGCAGCATCAACTGTATTTAAACTGTATTTATGGAGAGTTTTGAGAAATACCACCGGGGTTGTGCGGAGCCGGTGCATTGAGAAGCGGAGCCGGCTGCGTTTAGCGTAAAGAATGGTAATTAAACATGTGCCGTAGCCGAGTGCGCGCTGCTCCGAGTAGGCAGATCGGTTTTGGTTGGAGGCTGCTGCCTTGAGATTAATTCCCTTTTGGTTCTAGGCTTGGATAAGCCTTCCCCTTTACTGCTGAGGGCTGGGAGCGAGGGGAGATTACCATGGGATATAGAAAGAGCTTTAATGATCTGTGCGTGTCTCCTTCCTGGTGATTTTTAATACGTATTTTAGCTGAATCCGTTGCTTAGAATTTTCGTGGAACCTTTTGCGAGGAGTAAAATGAGTATTTTCTTTATTTCCCTATACATATGCTGCCTGGACGTGTGTTTATAAACATATGCTTTTGCAGTGTTTATGCTCACATTTTTTTGAAAAGAAAAAAAACCCACCAAACGTGTTGTAAGTACTTTTGATGTTATTTGCTGCGAAGTTAAGAAAAGACAAATGCCCTGCAACCTGTGATGTGTGACCTTTGCCGTTAGGCTGGAAGTGTCTAAAGAAGCCCTGGTTGTAGAGGAGGGCTTGGACGTGGTCCCGAGTAATTAGTGATGGTGATAGTTTTTATTTAAGGCACAGGAACGCCACCAGGGTTGTTCCATCAGTGATTTTTGTAGCTGTGAAGTCGCGATGGAGGGTCTGACCCCAGTTTGTGGCAGTTCTCCTGTGCTTTTAGGGTGCTGGGTTCTTTTTTTTTTTTTTCAGTGCAGCCCTACACAAGTCCAGGAAGGAATTCTTTGCTGTGAGGGTGGTGAGACACTGGGACAGGTTGCCCAGAGAAGCTGTGGCTGCCCCATCCCTGGAGGGGTTCAAGGCCAGGCTGGATGGGGCTTGGAGCAACCTGGTCTGGTGGGAGGTGTCCCTGCCCAGGGCAGGGGGTTGGAACTGGATGGTCTTTAAGGTCCCTTCCAACCCCCAAAAAACCCATTCTATGATTCTATACAAAACGGGATAGAAGGTGGGGGATTTGGGGGGGGGGATTTGTGAGACCCAGTGCCCCCATCGAGCACCGGAGGGGATGGAGAGAGATGCTGAAACAGCCCCACGGTGCCGGGGGAGTTTGGGGGGGCGGGGGGAAGAGCATCTCCAGCCCCCACCCGGGTCAAGCTTTCGGTAACCAGCCGGCTGCGCCCAACAGACGGGGGAGATTTGCATATTAATGCGGCGCTTTGCTAATCACCTCCCCTCCCTCCCTCCTCCTCCTCCTCCTCCTCCTCCTCCCCCCGGGGAAGGCAGGAGGCCGNAAGCCGCGGCGCGGTGCCCCCCCGCCGGCGGAGCGGGCTGCGCGGGGCGCGGAGCGGGGCCGCGGTGCCGCCGGCAGGTGAAGGGAGCGCAGCGCGGATTGAGGGGGGGGGGAGGGTGGGTGGGGGGAAGCGGGTTCCTCCCGGCTTTCCCCGCCCCCACCTCCGTTACCGGCGGAGCGGGGCGGCGTACGCGGAATCTCCGCGGGGCCGTGCGGATGTGGGTGCTGGAGGTGGCAGGGCAGCGGGCCCCGAAGCCGGCAGGTGCGGGCTGCATGGAGAAGAGCGGCTGCAGCCCATTCCCCATCTGCTGGGCTAAAGGTACACCTTCCCTCTTCTTTAGCGTACTTATTTCCCTCCCCACCCCCTGTTAATTTCATGTTTTACCACCTGTGGGTCTATAGGTTGGTTTTTTTTTTCCTACCACCGAAAAAAGGCAAAGCTCCAGTATAAAATATCTTTATTCCGGTCATGCGCTTGTAACGCAGAGCAGTCCGCAGCATCTTCTTTCACCTGACAGCTCTAATGCTTTTTAAAATTATTTTTCCCTCCCCACCTCCTTTGCTTTTCAGAATTATTTGAAGTGAAAGAGCGCTTGAGCTGTTTGGGGGTTTGCTGCCACCGGTGTGAGGATCTGAGGGCTTTGTTTTTGATCTTTGTGCCTTGGAAATCACTGCAAATGTGTAATTCTGCTTTCACCTACCTCTTGGGGAAAAAAAAATTAGTTTTAAGTGGCTGCTCGTAGGTAGCGTTTACAGTGGAAGACTAACGCCTTTTCACTGGATGTATTAGAAGTTGCTACCCCTATTATTCAGCCCCCAAAGGAGACAATAACTAGCCACAAAGCATGCATTTATTACAATGAGAGGGTTTGACTTGCAGTTGAGGCTTAACAATAATTAGATGGAAATGTGAAGCTCAGTCACGTGATTGCCTTCACTTGCATCCCAAGACCTTTATAACATTATAAATATCCCAAAGATATTTACCCTAGTATAATCTAAAAAGTATTTGTGTGCTGCTGTTGTGGTTGGGAGCGTGTATATGAAGATACAGCACGGGGATAAAGCTTGAAATTCTCTTAGTAGCCAAAGAATGAAATCTTCCTTAGATGGAAAACAACGGCAAAAGGTTGAGTGTTGCTGATTGTAAGCATAACTTTCCTCGTGTTCACTTTCATTTCAACGTACTTTCTTTTTTGGAAGAGAAACTGGCAGTGAAGTATTGCGTCACCGTAATCTTGGATCGCAGACAGAGGCAGTTCCTTCAGAAGCTCAGGAGCCAGTGGGCACGGCTGAGGATGAGTTGTCTTGGGGGGGGGGAAAAAAACCAAACAGGAAATTTATTTAGAATTTTTATTGGCTCGTTATTTGGAGGAGACGCAGAGAAGCATTTAACACTGTCTTTGCCTTCTTTCTCTGCCTTGCTGAACTGCTCAGGCCAAACAAGCATTTGCCACAAGTTGATATCTTATAGTAGCACAGATAGTAGAAATAACTTAAAAAAAAGAAATTGCAGAACTTCAAGACTGCGTCCTGGTAACGTCTCGTAAAGTTCAGAATCTGTCAGCTCACTGGGGAAGAATAGTTAATTAAACAGTGAGTAACAGTAGCTGGAAGCAAAGCTAAACCAGGGCTGTGCTTTGCTTTAACTAAAACTTGTTTACCAGGAAGGGGTGAGAGCGATGCCTGCTCCTGTGTGTCACAAACTGGGTAATGAAAGATGAAATTGGGATTCCTCTCCTCCTTGGGCTGTTCTGAGGGTCAGAACGAAGGTACTTCCCAGGGAGTAACTTCCAAAAATTAGGGAAGAAAAATCTTCTGAAAGAAAAAAAGCAAGTTGTTACCATCTGTTGTTATAGTACTGGGAATATCGGTTTTCTCCCTCCTGCTCCAGCACCAGAGGATGACTATGGCCGGGCTGGCTGCTCCTCGCAGGAGGTGGCTGTGTTGGGCCACGATAAAAGGTATCGATTCCCCGCCACCACCCACTCCAGCCACTAAAATGAATGAAAAACGATCCCTCCCTCTTCCCCTCTGAAGTGTTCTCAGAACATAACTTCAGGGAAGATGGTTTAGCCAGCCTCCTCTATCCCGAAATGGAGAACAGCCATGTAATCTGTTCTTATTCCTGGGGGGAGGAGAAAGGGGGGGACACCGGGAGTTGCATAAGAGGACAAAGGCACCAGCATCTTCGCGACTGCCAATTGCAGTGATTTCTAGAAAAAGCTCCATCTCAGCCTCCCAAAAGAAAAAAAATAGGACAGCTGAGAAATAGCTCATGCTATATTTGTCATTGAATGGTGACCATTCCTTAGTCGATGAATCCTCTGGATCCTGCTCACCAGCTTAACCTTAGGGAAATGAAACGGATCTGGCCTACTTTGATAAGGGCTGTGAGATATCTGCAGTCGAAGAAAGGTAATATATTAATGAGAGAAACAGTTTAGTCTGGATAGCTTTATTCTGGCTCTTTGGCTTTTCTGTTCCAGCTTCAGGTTACCTGCAGCAAAAAATTGGTAAAACTTTTAAAAATATTTTATGATGTCATAAAATGTGATTTTTAATGAAGATGTTTTATTATCTGTGTCTTTCTAAATGGTCCGTTCTCTATTTGGATGCGACAGATTGAGCTTCTGGTGTGTTATGTGTGATCTCGTAGCAAACGCTCGTTCCTTGAAAATGCTTTGAGATATTTCAGGGTGTCTGTGTTCAGACAGAGCGGGCTTCTACTTTTTTTTAGAGTTTTTAAATCTGAAATCTTCAATCTTCTTAGTGCTGCTGTGTGCTGACCTAATTGCGGCCAATTCTGTGTGCTCTGTCTGTAGGGCTGCATCAAAGAAAAAGATAATATTTGCTTTCTTTAGAAAGTGTTTGTGCAATCTGTGGGCGATACAAGCCGGGTTTTGCCTCCTCTTTATGCGAAAGTCAGTCCTAAAGTAACTCTACAGAATTTGCTAATTTAGTCTGGATTTGCACACTCCAGATTTGAGAATATTTTGATTGTTGAATGAATCAAAAGTAAGTATTTTGTTTGCTGGTGTATTTCTTCTCAGCAGGCAAGTCCGTATTACTTTAGTAGTGATAGAAGTAAGACGTTTTTGGCTGCTTCCCCCCTCCTTTACTAAGTCATTTGAAACTTAAAATCTCTGCTCTTGTGGAATAAACAGCCTCAAGCTTGGGTACAGCTTTGGGGAACGCCGAGAAGGGCAGTGCTTGTCTTCCAGCTAAGTACTGGACATTTGTACCAGTATCATACTGGGATGTTTTCTGACTGTAACAACAGACGAGAGAGTGTTTGCCTTAAAGTTTACCAGATTTTTTGGTGTGGATCACTAGTAATTGTTCCGAAGCCAAATTGTACCAGAGGGATGACAATACTTTTGTTGGTGGGCTTTTTTCCCTGAGTTTCTCACGGCATTCTATTTTAAGTTTGCAAAATAACGACGTGAAATAAATGTAACTGTAACAGTTAAGGACAGCTGGATGTCTCTGCTGTGTAGCTCTACCTTATCCAACCTGAGGAGGAGGAAGTTTCTTGAATATCTTCCATGAGAAAGCTCTGTTTAATAATTTATGAACAATAAATGGACATGATGTTAAAGGTATGTCACGTGAGTAATTAGTGAAGGGTGATCATGGTTCTTTCATTCAACTGTTCAGACTAACATGGAGAGATCGATACTCTTTTAAGGTAATCAAGCCCAATTCAGTCTAAAACCTTGTCTTGATTTAGAAAAAAAAAAATAAAATTATGCCAACTGTGTTGTGAAATGTATTTAATCAACTGAGAAGGAGTTTTACCCTATTTATTGCAATCTGTTAATGTTGCAATCTTTTTTAAAGCAATAAGCAATTCCAGATGAAATGTTTTCTGATGAACCCTGTGGTTCCAGGAGGTGTGTTCAGATGGGATCTGTTGAGTATAAGCAGGATAGTTGGGTACAGAAGAGAAAAGTTCAGTGCTATTTCTCCTTCATCCCCATCTCATAAGTCTCTATTGTTTTGCGAACAGAAAAATACTCGGGTGATAATTTTCGGTCTAACAGACCCTTAGAGTTTTAGGTGATCTGTAGTCACTAAAAGGGACACAGTAATAGAAACGGAATTAAGAAAGTTGCTGATACCACAAAGGTAGACAGCTAAATTCTAAAACAGAATTTCTTACCCTTTTTTGACATGCACGCTGTATCTATAACGTAAAAATATAATAGCAAAGGTGCATTAGGAAATTTAAAGAAAGCCCTTCTGTTCTCCTGAGTGTTGTGCTGCGTCTTGGCCATGAGGGTCAGTTGAGGTGACTGGAGGGAAGCCCCCACTCGCATTTTTTGCAGCTCTGCAGGTGCAGTTAGGGAATGCTGTGAAGTGATTTTCCCATGGCTTCTGAGGGTATAACAACCTGGTGAAGTCTTCTCTGTCCTTTAAAAGTGTCTTCTTGACTTACAACATCAGGTGATGTGACACAGCAGCCATTTCCTTCCAAATTGTAAATATGTCTAAACTTCTGTTAAACTTTATTAACTTAGTGGCTTCTTAAGGTGTGAGATTTGCAAACTGTTCAAGCGGCTGTTATTTGAATCCATGTGTGCTTGGGGATTTTTTTGTTGGAGATCTTTGTAGAAAAAAGAAAAATAGAGTTAATCTTATCAAACCATTACTTTTCAAAGGCAGCTTAAAAACAACTCCTGAAATGCCTATGTATATTTAAAAGTGGAAAATAGTCTGGAAAAGCAGAAGGTTTCTTCCCTTCAGCGTTTCTGTACAGCATGTGGTACCATTGATATTCTTCAAAGTGTATAGAAAGTATGCAGCTATGAGAGTGCTGATGCATTTCCATCAGGGTGATATGTTTCTTATTCAAATGCTCCTAGAATAGAATATGGAGCTTTAGATATTTTTACAAAAAAGTGAAGGGGTTGTTTTAAGCACTGGCTGGTTGGGAGCATTGAGGGTTCCCTGTGTAATGGAGATGTATGATCTTATCAACTGCAGCACCTCCTAATGAACCCCAGTGAACCTGCTGCCTGGGAAAAACAAAAACTTGTTTCAAACCTTTCATTTTCCTTGGATAACCTTTTGAAGATGAATTAGGAAAAGGCTGAAGAGCCAAGTCTGGAGGTCAGCATTTAAGAGAAAGGTGCATTGATTGAAAGGGTGTATTTTTGCTGAAAAGTTAAACAGGAGTTTGTGGCCTTAAAAGCTCGTACGCAGTTTATCTTTTAAATTTTTTATCACAAGTCACTTTGCGTATATATATCTATATTTTCTATATGGCACGTATACATGCACACGCAGACTCAGCATCATTTTCCTTACCCAATTAGCCTGGCAACAGTTGCAATATTTTAAAATTAGCATCTTTAGATGCTGAAGATGATCTCTAACCTGGTTTGGATGTGGTTTCAGCAAATACAATTCATTGGGCAACTGATCAGCTTGTATTGGAAGGACTATTGTAATGAAATGAGCTTTGCTGACTGGTGTTACCTTTGTAAGAAATATATCACGGAATTGTCAGAGTTGGAAGGGACCTCTAGAGATCACCTAGTCCAACTCCCCTGCTCAAGCAGGATTGCCCAGAGCACATCCCTCAGGACTCCATCCAGACGGGTCTTGAAGATCTCCAGAGAAGGGGACTCCACACCCTCCCTGGGCAGCCTGTTCCAGGGCTCTGTCACCCTCACAGGAAAAAAAGTTCTTCCTCCTATTTGAATGGAACTTCCCATGTTCCAGCTTGTGCCTTTTGCCCCTTGCCCTGTCACTGGAAACCACTGAAAAGAGTCTGGCTCCATCCTCCTTCAACTCACCCTTTAGATACTTGTCAGCATTCATAAGGTCTCCCCTCAGCCTTCTCTTCTCCAGGCTAAAGAGTCCCAGCTCTCTCAGCCTTTCCTCAAGCCTTCCACTTGCTGAAGTGTTGTTTAAACAAGATAGTTGCAAGTTCATGTCTTGTAAAAAAAAAAAAAAAAAAATCTGATATGTCAGCAAAGAGCATGTAATTTTAATTAATTGGTAGTCTGAAAAAACCCCTCACTAGTACCTTTAATTCATGACCTGGTATGGAGTTGGTCACAGTAATCTATTAAAAACTGGAGACATCTTAAATTAATACACACTATGACATTTCAGTAGGCAAGCCCCTACAAGCTACTGAATTCTATAGTGCAGCAAACAAAAGACAGACATAAGGAAGTGTCTTAGGCTTGTTTTAATAGAACATTTACAAAGTACAGTACATCCTAAATGGTTTTGCTTATAGCAGTTATCAAAATATTGTAGCATTCATGAAGATTTCATCATCTTCCAAAATATCTGAGATCGTTGCAATTATTGCAATATCTGCTGTTGAATCCAGGTTGAGAATTAACGATGCCAGTTTTTCCTGAGGGGGTTGTAAAGGACGGGGGTCGCTGAGGTTTTGGAGTTAAACTGGTGGTTGCTCAGCACTTCTCTGACACTTTCTGTACCGGCATACTGGGAGAGAGTTGAATTTTCCTCTTCTGATATTGAATGAATTCAATCCTGCTGAGTCATTTTATCTAAGATAATTGTAAATCATTATAAGCAAACTCCATTTTTTTTCATTTGATAACCCAGGTTTATTTCTTTGTCGGAAGAGAGATATACTTTTCCCAAGCACCGTCACTACTTTCTGAAATAATGTTTCCCCTGCCAATTGTTTGAGATCCATAAAACTAAACACTAGGGGTTTGGTTTGTTGTTTTTTACTTAAATTGGACTCAGTCTGCGAATTAACTATTGTCCCTTGCTTTATTGAGGAAATTTCTAAGGAAAAAGCTTTTTCCATGGCCTTAAGTCTCCTCATCTTGAGCAAGTACAGGAAGAAAATCAGCGTGTGACCTTCAGTTCTGCCATGACTTGGTGCAACTGCTCCCAGCAACTGCAAACTCTTCAGCGAAGGGCTGTAGAGGGTGTTGTATCATAGAACGGTTTGGGCTGGAAGGGACTTTGAGGATCATCAAGTTCCAACCCCCCCCGCCCTGGGCAGGGACATCTCCCACCAGACCAGGTTGCTCAAAGCCCCATCCAGCCTGGCCTTGAACCCCTCCAGGGATGGGGCAGCCACAACTTCTCTGGGCAACCTGTTCCAGTGTCTCAGCACCCTCAGAGCATACCAACAGATGAAGAGCATAATAAACTGAAGTGTGGCATTTTGAGACTGAAAGCTAAACTTTTGACTTCAATTTGACGTGCTGTAGGACTAAAAGTCTCTTTTGTCAGAGGAAATTGAATAATCTTGACTTCTCCTGTGCTCTGCATCCACTGTTTGATGGCTCATCTTACGTGAGCTGAATGGGCCCTCAGGGATGTGACAGTTTCAGAATTAGAGAGGTACGGATACAATAATTTTAAACATGTCCAAAACAGCAATGGAAAGCTTTTGCTTCTCAACCTTGTAGAACATGCAGACCAACTTCACCGTCATGTTCTTTATAGAGTGCAACACCCTGGAGTTGTCTTACTAAGGATTAAAGAATGGTAGTGCCTTCTTTTCATTGCATGCTTTTTTCCTAATTTCAGTAAGAATTTGGCCTAAGCCAATTCCACTTAAAATTGTCTTTAAAATTGTAAAACCTGACTTTTGTTCCTATAGACAATACTGCTTCTTGAGGAAGCTACACTAATTACCTTTTGCTAGTATTTGTTTATGGATTCCCATACTGGTTGAGTTTTCTCCTTTAAGAAGCGTATAAAGGTTATTGTGGCAAAGAACTTTTTCATCACAAGTAGTTGCAGGGTTGATGGGCTGCAGTCCTGTTAAATCTTTATTTTTAGGGAGAAGGATGGTAACGAACTGGATGTTTTCCTGACGCTTCTCAGCTGGCTTCTGAAGATAAGGGGCAATAAGATTTGAGCTCTACTGGAAGGCTTTTTGCTGTTGTGTTTGTGACTGCAATGATCTGTGGTCCTTGCTGTTATGGGGAGATACTAGAAGGAATCCTATTCCTGAAATCCAAGTGTGTTCAACTCAAAGAGGTTTTTGTCTGGTCTGTGACATGATGGTTGCTCAAGATAAACTGAAGAATTGCAACAAAGATCCTTTAGAGGAACCTTTTCAATGTGATCCTAACGGCTGATTCCTGGACGAGAACTTGCATTGCCGGTCGGCTTGAACAGCAGCTTTTTGTCCATTCAGGTGTTTGATTGCAACGGTCTCGAGTCATCCTGGCAGAATTAAAAGGCTGAATTAAAAGGTCTCTGATTTATGGTCGTCTATAGCTGTACTTGCCAAAATGGACACAAATGTGTGCTGTAGATACCCATTACCAGAGGGAAAAGGTACCCCTCAGATGGGAGTTGTGCATCTGGTCTTCACCCAGGGGTGTTGGCAGTGCGGAGCTGACTGGTGCACTGCTGGTATCATAGAATGGTTTGGGTTGGAAGGGACCTTGAAGATCATCCAGTTCCAACCCCCCTGCCCTGGGCAGGGACACCTCCCACCAGACCAGGTTGCTCCAAGCCCCATCCGGCCTGGCTTTGGACACCTCCAGGGATGGGGCAGCCACAGCTTCTCTGGGCAACCTCAACACCTCACAGGAAAGAATTTCTTCCTGATATCTAATCTAAATCTCCCCTCTGTCATGCAAGTGGCAAAGCAATGGGTGATTTGCACCCTGACCTGTTGGGCTGTTGTGAGCACAGGGGTGGGATGGGCAGATAACAGGGTGCTGTTAATGTTTTATCAATTAACTGTAGGGTTTAGCAGAGGGTAGGCTTTTTTTTTGTATTTGTTTCTAAATCTGTGCTTTCTAATATTAAGGTTTTTTGCTCTAGGTATAATGGGAGGACTTAATGCTTGTTTTCTCATACAAAGGGAGGAGAACGTCATTGCAGTGTTCCTGTTCTGCCCTTGAAATGAGGGATTTGCACCTTCACACTTTTGCTAAGTTCCTTCAGCCACATTGCTTTTACTTTTATATTTCTTATATATATATACACACACACGCTCTTTTATAGAGTATAGAATATAAAATTTGTACTATATGTATAGTGCATACAAACAACATAAATTGATACAAGACATAATCAGTACTTGGATAGGAACACATCTGTTGCTTATTCTTTCTTCCAGACTAATTTTGGGAGTTGTGTAGGTTCTGGGTTGATCTGATATTGAACAAACCTGTTGCTGGTTTTGGGCCACGCTGATCCGGTTGTACTGAAACAAGGTGCGTGACCCGCATTGGCCAGGAGTGTCGGGCACGATGCTTCACGTGCCAAGTTTGCACATCTAAACATCATTTCAAATACCTTTTGTCAGTCTGGAGGTGCAGTGAGAATTCAGTTGGAATATTGCTCTCGTCTGTCATGTCTCACTTCTTTTCAGAACTCTGGATGCGATGTGTTTGTACAGTTTAAGTATGCTATACCTCGATGATGAAAAACGTTATATTACAGCCAAAACAACAGCACTTGCTATGGCTGTGGCTACCAAATAATTTCTGTGATAAACCCTCCTTCGGGTTGTTTTCTGAACTTGGCATTTTCAAAGTTCTTACTGTTTTTGCTGAAATGAAATTCTGGAATCTCTTTGCTCCTCTATCAAGCCCTTTGTAGCAAAACTTTCTATGAGAGAGGAAAGAGGGGGAATAAGGTATATTTAGTGTTTCTGTAAGTACAGTGCAGCTCTTCAGAATGTTTTACTCTGTTAATTTAACACTACTTTGGTTTTACTGTCTCTGATAGTTATTTTTTTGTACTCCCAAGATTTCATCTAGCTACATCTCTGTTGTTCCTCTACTCTAGTTAACAACCACGTTGCTCAGCAAAAATACATGCTAAGAAGAACTGCTATATAAGAGAAATACTTTTCTAACCGATAACACTTAATTTTTATGTTTCCTGGTTAGATGCTAAGTAGAAAATAGTTTTAGTTGCTGAACATTGACTGGAAAGTAGCAGTAGATATGAGAAAGTTGATATTGTAAGGCAGAGCAATGATGAGTGTAGTAATGTGCTCTAGGCAATCCTGCTTAGCAGGGGAGTTGGACTAGATGATCTCTAGAGGTCCCTTCCAACTCTGTCAAATCCGTGAATAAGCATCTGCTCGGTGCTTCTTGTAGGGCATTAGTTCAACGGTTTAAAGAAAAACATGACAGGTGCTGTAAAGAAGAGGGAGGAAAGAGAAAAAGGTATAGTTAAGTGCTTCTGTCATGCTGTGGCATTAGACACCAGCATCCTTTAAGTGCCGGATGTCATAAATGGCAGATACTCACTTTTGTTTAATCTAGCTTTATCTCCACTTTGTTTTTTTTTTAATGTTACAATAAAATAAGCCAGGATGGGCTTAAGAGTCTCAGGAACTCGTAAAGTTCATCCAAAAGGGGGAAAACTCGGAAGCTATGTATTTAAAATTGATTATAAGATGGGATCGTACCTGGGTACATATTTATGAATATAGAAGGTTCAGAGATTCCCAAAATACTAACTTGAGGATGTTTACATTCAATATCTTAATTTTCCCTGTGGGTCTGCGTAGCCCTGAGGGCTTGTGCATCTTCAGGAGAATGAGAAATGAAGCCAATTTTGAAAGTTGCACTTAAATCTCTTCTGTCTTTCTTCAGTACAGTTGTAGGCAATTCGGAGAAGTTCAGTGCGTTCATACTATATTTGGAGATGTAAAAACAAGAGGGCAGACGGGAGGTAGAAAACCAAACCTCAACTTAAAATGGTTTTCCTTGGCTGTTAAGTGTGCTTGCCCACAGCCTGTGTTTGTGGAGCTACGCAAGCTGTTGATGGGCTCTAATGATTTATTTTATTGCTTTTTTTAAAAGAATCACTCACTGGTGCTGTAAGCATTTTCCTGCTCAGTGATAGGAAGATAAACAAGAAGTTGAGTAAACTTCAGTTCTTTTGAATAACACTGTACTGGGGGAGTGGGAGCCGTTCCCTTTCACTAGTCTGGATGGAACCTGGACAGAGGATGTGACAATTACAATGAATTTTAGTTTTGTTTCTGTCTCTGTGGTGTATGTGATGCTTCAGCCCTGGAATAATCATTTGAAGCAGGAGTTCATCTGTAACTTTTTGTAACTTACTACCATAAAATTCTTGGAGGGAGTATTTTTGCTTCTTTTTATTAGACTTTCCTCGCTCTTTGTATCCAGTCTGCACTCAGATTATTAAAATTGCTTCAGTTCTGTTGGTAATGGAAATAAAAATACTGTCTCGTTCCTTTTCTCTGATGGGAAAACTGTTTCTCGGTGCAGGCAGTAGATGGGCCATAAGCTGTTACCCTCCTGTTCTTGCAAGGCCAGGCAGCCTACTGTAATGCAATAAAATTGCTCATAAAATGTGTCCTTTGTGACCGACTGTGCAGTTTTTTTACAGGGCCAGGTCTTTTCAGGGGTTGAACACTTCTTCCTTCCTTATCCGTCTGCACGTACGTACTCCAGTGCTTTCGTAGCTATACTTCTCTGTTTGAATCTGCTCCTCTCCTGGAAATCATAGAATCACAGAATGGTCTGGATTGGAAGGGATCTTAAATTTCATCTGGTTCCAAGCCCCCTGCCCTGGGCAGGGACACCTCCCACCAGACCAGGTTGCTCCAAGCCCCATCCAGCCTGGCCTTGAACCCCTCCAGGAATGGGGCAGCCACAGCTTCTCTGGGCAACCTGTTCCAGTGTCTCACCACCCTCACTGCAAAGAATTTCTTCCTGATTTCTAATCTAAATTTCCCCTCTCAGTTTAAAACCATTTCCCCTCTTGCTATTGTTACACTCCCTGATAAAGAGTCCCTCCCCAGGTTTCCTGTGGGCCCTCTTCAGGTAATAGAAGGGGCTCTAAGGTGCCCCTGGAGCCTTCTCTTCTCCAGGCTGAACAACCCCAACTCTCTCAGCCTGTCCTCACAGCAGAGGCGCTCCAGCCCTCGGATCATCTTTGTGGCCTCCTCTGAACCTGCTCCAACAGGTCCATGTCCTTCTTGTGCTGAGGACTCCAGAGCTGGAGAACTCCAGGTGGGGCCTCACCAGAGCAGAGCAGAGGGGCAGAATCCCCTCCCTTGCGCTGCTGGCCACGCTGCTTTTGATGCAGCCCAGGGTGTGGTTGTCTTTCTGGGCTGTGAGTGCACATTGCTGACTCACATACAGCTTTTCATCCACCAGCACCCCCAAGTCCTTCTCCTCTGGGCTGTTCTCAATTCGTTCTCTACCCAACCTCTATTTGTACTTGGGGTTGCCATGACCCAGGTGCAGGACTATGCACTTGGCTTGGTTGAACTTCATGAGGTTTGCACGGACTCACCTCTCAAGCCTGTCGAGGTCCCTCTGGTTGGCATCCCTTCCCTCCAGCGTGTTCATCACTCCTCACATCTTAGGGTCATCAGCAAACTTGATGTGGGTGCGCTCAGTCCCGCCGTCTGTGTCACTGACAAAGATGTTAAACAGCACTGGTCCCAGTACTGACCCCTGAGGAACACCACTCATCACTCACTGGCTTCCACTTGGGTATCGAGCTGTTGAGTGCAGCCATCCAGCAAGTTCCTGATTCACCAAGTGGTCCATCCATCAAATCCATGCCTTTCCAATTTATAGATCAGGATGTTGTGAGGGACAGTGTCAAACCCTTTGCATAAGTCCAGGTAAATGCTGCCTATTGCTCTCCACATGTCATGGTATGGCCATAGGTATGATCATCGTTTTGCAAAATTAAAGGCCATACAGAAGAAGGGTGGATCCTGAACACTTCAGGTTGTTGATTTGTTAATTATGGCATATTTTCTCTTTGACATTGGTGGTACAGTGTAATTTGGCACTAGATTTTCAGATGGACTATTATTTCTGGCTTTGATCGCTACTTCTTTGTGTTCCTTCCCTTTTCCTCTTGCTCCTTTCAGGCCACAGAGATGTTGTTTGTTTTATCGCTGGGAACTGTTTTGTTTAGCATGTAAGAGTAGATTATATAAATGTTATAATAACTCGATTTACGAGTTCAGAGCTTGCTGTCAAAACAACATGTTCTTAGGAATATTCCCAAAGTAACTTGTTATATCTCTCTTAAATCTTAATTTTGTTCTATTAAAGCAAGAAATTTAAGCCTCTCCTGCAAGATGTCCTGGGAGAATTGACAAACTCTACCCAAAAGAATTTCTTTGTAAATATCTTATATTGGTATATACCTTTGTTAAATGCATTATAAGAAGGTAAATCTGTAAGTTGAAGATGGAATGTATGCTGTGCAGCAAAGTAACTCTTTTTAAAATTAAACTCAGAACAAATTCAGTTCTAAAATTGCATCCTACATCTGGAAAATGAGGAATAAAGTATTAGATTTTTTTTTTTTCTGGACATTTATCTGATATATAAAAGCATCGTTCTAACTTCAGACTTTTTTTAATATCAAGGATTTTGTAGATGACAGAAAATTAAACAAAGCCAGACACCCCAGTGAAATAGTTTTAAAAAAGAGATAATGTTCTTAAAGTCTTCTCCTTTTAAATACTGTTAAAATGACTGAATTGCTACGTGCAAGGGAAAATGGGTAAGAGGGGTTTTTAACAAATAACCTTATACATCATAAATGTGAAGTAAATAGAAACTGAAACAAGTATTTGTGTAGTTTGGGTATCAGTTGTCTTCATCTCTCAAATCTTTGAGCTGGGAGTTTCTTTTGGTCAATTATGACAATGAAGAGTCTTCAGTTGTCTAGGTAAAACATATGGCATAGATTGGGGGTGAGGAGCATCTTCCACAGTTGGAGTTGGCCGTAGAAACCTTAACTCAAATGAAGAAATGTTCCTTCAAGGAAGAGCGTGGTAGGGGGTAGCTAAAATGAGTAAATGGGGGTAGGCTCTGCTGCTGCTTCTGCAGGGAAGAAACCTGCCAGTATCTATTCCTGAAGGTTTCTTTTTTTTTACAGCAACACCCTTTTTGTGTGTATCTCACTTTTGCCATCAGGTACGGCGGTGACACAGTGCACGGCTGAAGTTCTTGCTGTGAAAAAGACATTTTTCACTGGAAGAGTGGAACAGGGATTTTTTCAGTCTCTTTATTAGTGGACATCTTAAATGGGGAATTAGTGTTGCACATTAGTAAATCAGAATTTGCTCTTTCTTAAAACTTCCTAAATGCAGAAAGTGAAAGATGGTGGCTCTGGGGTGTTTGTTTAGGGGGGACTGGTCTTTTTCTTTCTTTTTATTAAACCTGAAGGGGTAGAGTAAACCACAGTCGCATTAAATCTGCTGTTCTGCACTCGTCTTTGTATTAGTCAAATATTCTTCTATTTACTCCTTAAAGTGGGAAAATTAATTTTCTTCTGGAGTGTGAAAATAATTTGTAGCTTACTTCTTTTGGAGCAGATCTTCTTAACTCTTAATTTCTCAGGTTTTACACTTGTGTGGAAGGAATGTTGGCACTGCGTCTCCCAGAGGGTTCCACCAGGCTGCCTGGGGTGTGATGTCCCAGCGCCACAGTCTCCAGGTGGAACGACGATGTTCTCGAAGCCTGATGAGCTCTGCTTTTTTGCTCTTTGCTTCTCTGATCACCTCTTTTTGGTGTCCATCATTTGAGAAGCGTCGTCTTTGACATGAGTATATAGCTGCATTTTAAATGAGTTTTTCCTCTTTGAATACCTGCTGTCTATGAAACTCCCTTCACTTGCTTGGTGGAATATTCTGCATCTGATTAAAATGTTATGGAATCATGTCTCGGACAAATGCCGAGCATCTTTAAACCATACTTTGACACTTATAAAATAGTGGGGAATAATTTGAGGTTAGGTGTGTGTCTGCGGCCATTGACTGTGCCAGGCTTATTTCAAATTAACCTTTTTCTTTTACACTTAGTTCGAGTCATTTGTTCGATTATGAGTTCAAATGGCCTCTGCCCCAAAAGTTACTTTTATCAGGTAATCTCCTTCTACTACCTCTTTAAATCCTCATGGATTTAAAGAAGAAGATCCACAGATGGTGCTGGGATAGTGAAGTATCAGATGCTTTGTTGATTTTTCATGCAAATTACAGGTTGATTGTTGATTTTCATGCAAACTACAGGTGCTCATCACTGTCCGCCCTGTATCAGGTGCAAACCAACCTTCTCTGTCCTGTTCCCAGGAATTTCATCACCTTTTGCCCCTGTCCAAATTAGTGGAATTAAGAACTTCATCGGTAACTGTGCATCAAATGATGAATCTGCTCTAGTGCCAGCACTACTGTCTAACCTGCTCCTAAACACAGGGAAATCGTAGTTGTTTTGAGTAAACTAGGTAATGAGACTATTTTTTTTCTTTCAGACTGTGCCTTCAAGGCCTTGAGCTCCTGCGCTGTCTAATCTGAACCCAAAGTCAGGAGATGCCTCAATTTTTAATAGTAAAAGTTTCTAGAGATAGGAAGTTTGGATGTGCTTTTGTGAATGTGTTCAGTATTTCCCAAATAGATTTTCCGGACCTTGGTATTCTTCCTTCACAGACATTTTATAATACCTTCAAAGTGCATGTTGCAAAACATAGCATTAGATGGAATATTTTTATTTTATAGTTGTATCTCAGAAGAACACTGGATACTAGAGCAGCTATAAGTGTTACAGAAACAAAACTTTTAAGTTCAGCAAAGCCATTACTGTAAACACTGTTTTTCATTATTAGGATGTGACAAATTCTTTTTTTATGTAGTGTACAGGGTAAGGAGTAGAGATGACGTGGGTCTCTTGGTGATCTAAAGAACCACTTGTCTTTATTATTTAGAATCATACAATTGTCTAGGTTGGAAGGAACCTTTAAGACCATCTAGTCCAACCATCAACCTAACTCTTGATAAAAAAACATCATGAAACCATGTCACTAAGCACTATGTCAACCCGTATTTTAAATACCTCCTGGGATGGTGCCTCAAGGACTTCCCTGGGCAGCCCAGGAGATTTAGGAGATGCGCACAGGAGCTTGGTGGATCAGCAAGGTCCTCCATGGTGAGGCAGGTGAGGCATGGGAAGGTGAGCATTATTTCAGCCAGAAACCTGCCTTAAAATTTTTGAACCTGCTGCTGAACACCCTAAAAGTTCAGTCACTCTGCCTTGGAGGTGTGACTTGATTTTCTCCACAACTCCTCCCTGTTCTATCTTTGTGTTTGTTCCTTCTTCTGTCCACACTGACACTTTTGGGCTATTTCTCTGTGTCATTTCAGTATATTACTGTTAATTATTCTTAGTCTCTCTTTCAAGTCTGCCCATTTAGTTGGTCAAACATATCTGGGTACCAGCTAAGAGCTGGTAAATGGCTTTAAAAGAAGAAGGGGAGAAAAAAAAGGGGGTTAAGTTGAAACTAACACTTGATTTTTTAATCTTGGTATTTAAACCAAATTATTTTTGCCTTCTTTAATTGTTACAATGGAAGAGTTCCTTTTCCTCTCCTACCCATGCTCTGCCTTCCCCCCTCAGCCCCCCTGCTCCCCCCTCCCAGGTATTGAAGCCGAGTTAATGCTGTTTAATAGTTGAGGCTGGGAGGCTCAGAGCTGTCTGATTTGGGCAGCGACTCGTGCAGCTGTAATGAAAAAAAGCAATTTCACCAACACAGAACTCATTCACTTCTCCAACCCTTTGGTGAGCGCAGAGGAAGATGGTTTCTCTCTCCCGTGGATGTATTTATTTCTCCCCCCCCCCCATCCAAAATGTGGTCCAAGAAGAGAAATGAGCCGACACGCTGGTGCAAAGCTGCCCAAAATGAGAAGCCACCTCCTCCCTCTTACTAGCCATGTGCTTCTACTGTTTACTTTGTGCTGCTTCCAGAGCTTTTTCAAGCTTTTCTGAGCCACTTCACCTCATTTAAGTGAACCTCCCTTCGAAAAAAACCCAAACAAAGCAAAACTAAATCCCTACCAAAACCAGAAAAAAAGAAGCCTGGACTGATTTCTTCTGTCTTAATAAGTAAAAGCGGCTCAAAAACTGTTTAAGCAGCAGCAGGAGGGCTGTATAGTTGGGAAAAATGCTTGGCAGGGAGGAAAAGGGTAGCAAACTCCGCAGCTTTGGCAGCAGCAAGAACAAATTGGTTGTATTAAGTGGGTTCAGCAGCCTGTGGTGACAACTTACTTGCCTTTGAAAAATTAACTCAAACCTCTGTACAAATACATTCTTCAGAAATAATCGTATATCAATTCTGTTGGCTGTAGCTTCATACAGAGACAGATCTGAGAAAGCAGATTTAAATTCCCTTAATGATATTTGGACGTTAAACTCTACATGAGAACTTGAACTGTATGCAAGAAAATATTTGATGTTTTATAAAAACCTCTGAAAGTATTGCATGAGTGATGGGCCATCTTCAATTCTGTTTTTCAAAAAAAAAACATACCACAATGGAACAGGGGTCTGGTTTTCTGCGGAAATGTGTGTATTTCCTCTTTAACTTCTAGGAAATACTTGTTTTAAAATAAAATTAAAACACATTAAGAGCACAGATTGCAAATATGTACAAACACTTTGCTTCCTGAAGCTCATGTGCAAAGGTGTCTTAGTTACCAGATCCTTTTGTATGAAGTTGTATTTTCAGCCTGAAGTAAAATTCAGGTTTTTTTTTAAAAAAAAAGAATTTTAAGAAAAAGCTATGTTTAAGTAGCCCCCCAGATTAATATTTCTGGATGTACTAATAGAGAATTATGGGAAGATTGGATTGACAGCTCTGGTTATGCTGTTGGCTTGTGGAGGTGTCGTGTTTGTGTAACATCAACTTAATTTATTACCACCTGCTGTTTCTGCAAATGGTCAGAATTTGTACACAAATTGCATATTTCCTCACTATGACGTGGTGGTGAATTGATTTATTGTTTCCAGAGAAATAATTGAATAGAATAAAAAGGCACGATAAAGTAAATTTCATCTTTATGAGTTTTCTTAATGGCTACTCATGATCAAATATATTATAAAAAGTTGCAATAAATTCTTGTGGAGGAAGTGAAATCTGCTTGATTTTTCCAGATTTACCCTAGTTTCTTGACCACGAAGAGGTTCCACCAATCATGCCTTGTGTCCCTCCTGGCGTGAGGGACAGCACACACTGATGGTTTTGGACCTAAGTGAGTGCTGATAGATCTGTTCTCATGTTGGCCCAGGGGACGGGCTGACACAGAATGTGCAAAGACTGAATTTTACTACTGTTTTTTTCTAAAATGTGCAGCAACCTGATATTTCTGACCCTGTTCCAAGTTGTTTAAATTCGATAACTGGCAATAACTAATAAATATCGGGATTTGTTCAGGTGGGATGAGATGAACTGGATGAAATAACACCAACTGATTTAATGGAAGAGGCTGAAGCTGGTTGTGGCAAAGGCTGGGTTGTATTTATTGACCACTCATCGCAAAGCACAGCAGAGTTTCGATGCCCGCTATCATGGGAGGGCAGAGGAGAGAAGAAAACAGCGCCACACAATCCATGATCAACTCTTCTTGGTGTTCCTGCATGGTTTGTTCCACAATTTGAAGTGACAAAAACGATGGCTGCCCAGGAAAGTGCTTGGGTCACCATCTGTGGAGGTATTTAAAAGATGGGTAGACACAGTGCTTAGAGATATGGTTTAGTGATGGTTTTTGTCAGTGTTAGGTTGATGGTTGGACTAGCTGATCTGAAAAGCCCCTTGCAACCAAGGCAGTTCTCTGTTTCTATGAATTGTAACAAAATTCATTTTGCTGTAGGGGGTTGAACCCCTCTCTTCTGGGTTCCAATTAATTTTTCTACCACAGACCAATATTTTATCCTTTGAAGTATTCAATTTCTCTTTCAAATAACTTTGTTGAATGAAGCCCTAAAGTAAATGTATGTCAGCTGGTTAATACCTAGTCTAAGAATGGCTTCCCCCCGCTCCCCCTCCTTGTTTAAAAACTTTTGGAAATAGTGACTCAGTTGGAAATAGAAGGGTTTAAGTGCAGCTATTACAGTTCAACTCAGAACTCTTAACCTTTCTGATGGCTTGTGTCTCATGCAAATCTAAATCTTTTACTGATCTGACATACACATTGGAGATGGCTATAGAAAAAAAATAGGTTTTCTAAAATCAGTTGTTTGGTAAGCACTTTGTTTTATGTCCCCATTTACTGAATGTTGAGGAAACCCCCACCTCAAACTCACTTTATGTCCTTATGTACCCAAGTGACAGTGAATTCCTTACTTCTCAGTGCAATGCAAATGTTGAACCTCAGGGCCTGTAGTATGTCAAAAATACTTCTTTAATCTAATTAATGTAAACTCAAGGAAGGTTCAGTAGCCCTGTGTTAGTAGATTAGAGGTAAAGCATTTAAAAATCCCTTTGGTGAGGGCCAGGAGTGTTTCCTTGGATGATTGGGGTCTTCAGAGCTTTTCAGTGTTGATGGTTCTAGTGAAAGACTTAATGGAGCATCCACTGGAAAAAGCCACTAGAATCTGTAGTATTCATGGGTATTAAAAAGATGTCCCTCCCAGTAGCTGAGCAGTGCACAGGACAGCAGTCCTGGTTTTGTGGGGACAGGGACTATGTCTAAGGGTGAATTCCAGCTGGAGTGGAGATCATGAGTGAAAGGGCAGAGGTCCTGGGCTGAGATTCAGCCCTTTGCAGCGTGTCAAGAGGATACACTTAAATTGAAATGGCTGATAGGGAATCCACAAATCTTATTTTGCCACAAAGCAAAGTGGAATCATTGGTTTCAGCTCCAGAAGTCTGGAGAGGGCCCTGAGGTACTGTTTTGAATGGATTAAGTGTTTTAAATTGACTTTTTAAGGCTCTATCGAGTTTTGTTGGGGGTTTTTGTGGAATGATTTTTTTTTTTTTCTTTTTAAATAAAAATCTTGAAATGGGCCATACAGTGTTTATCTGTCCGCTCCTAGCTTGGCTTCACCAGAGGACTGAGACTGACTAGTCATCATAGCAGAGGCTTGGATTTGTGCCTATGTTGGTATGTGAATCCTGGAGACCACCAACTGACTTCTCATCAGGCGTTATGCCTTTGACTTGCCTAATGCCAAATTTGAGAAAGTATTGCTTCTGTTCCTTAGCTAATTAAGCTAATTCTGCTTACTCTTCTCTCTTTGGGTGCAGTAGATGGAAACTTTAGGAGAAATTAATGTCTAGCTCAAGAATGATGTGGCTGGTGTTTAGGTCCTCAAACATGGCACAGAGTCTTGAGGTGCCAAGAGTTCTGATTCCTAAGGGGGATCCATGGGAATATCAAGATTCACTCTGCTCTTCAGGATCTCATGTGAGGATGCAAGAAACATATCGTAACAACCACAAATATGGAAATAACTGTTATTTTAAAATTTATTTTATTTTTATTTTTTTGGTTTGTGTGGAAATACTCAGGAGCATAATCTCAAAAGGTTTGCGATTAGGAGAATTATTATGGTCTACCTACATTGAACTTCCACTCAGTCATTTAAATAAGAATGGTGTTATTCTTCATTTCTGCCATTGTACCAGAGGCTGTAATTACTGGCTTTGGGAAACACTTGAGCCAGAATAGGCTTAAGCACGACTTTTTACAGGTCATTGAATTTGGTAATTGGCCATTGTCCTGCGACACAACAAGGTGCTCTGTTCCTCTTGGGCCCTTCAGTACCTTTTATCTGATCTGTGCTTCTGGTTTTCAGGAAAACCCGGGATAACACAAACACAGTTGAAACTGTATTAAAGGGGATCAAAAATTAAAAGCCTATGAGCTGGAATGTTTTGAAATATAGGGCTGGGAAGATATAATCATTCAGTAACGTAAAACTAGAAGAGGCAGGTTTAAAGTCAAATGGTAGCCAAACCCAAATATGTTAAGCTGTGCGCTTTCCTTAGCTGCTTCTCATTTCAGGCATTTCTGGTTTTTAATTTGAGAACCACACTTGCGTTGTCACTAATTCTAATTAGTTTTTACTATTTTGGAAAGCCAGGAAACTCTCACTGTTTCAATTTACTTCTAAAGCTGTTCAGAAGAAGAGTTCTTGCTCTGCAGGGCCTCCATAGAGCAAAAAAAGATTACTTGAATTCCTAGGGCTTACTTAACGCTCTTGTTTTCGTGTCCATAGGTGGAGCTGCTCCCAACCAGTGGTGCAACTTCAAAATAGATAGATTTTTATTTTAACCGTTATTTTAAAAATGCAGAATTCTTATTTACTCACTTCTGGTCTAGCAGCCTAGTCTAGTGGGAGGTGTCCCTGCCCCTGGCAGGGGGGTTGGAACTAGATGATCTTTAAGGTCCCTTCCAACCCAAAGCATTCCATGATTCTGTAGTGCCTTTTTAAAGAAAACTGCACTAGTATAGAATCATAAAATTATCTAGGTTGGAAGGGACCTTTAAGATCATCTAGTCCAACCATCAACCCCTAACTCTGATAAAACCCATCACTAAACCATGCCCTTAAGCACTACGTTTGCCCGTCTTTTAAATACCTCCAGAGATGGTATTTAAAATAAAATAATAATAATAATAAAATAATATCCCTACAACTTGTTAGAGAAATTCAGAAGATCATCAGCAGAAGATTAGTGTTTACTTGGATTTCAGTGGTGCCAAGGGAGCACACCAAAGGTTCAGAGAACCTGAGAAATGAAGTAAGTGTCTAGCTGGATACCTTGTTCTAATTAAAGCATATACAGACATCGATTTTTTCTTCTATTCCCAGCACAACTGATGTTTCCTCGTTATTAAATTTGTTAACATTAAAAATAGAAATTGGTGCCAACTCCAGAAGGAATTGCTGGTAGCGCAGATTATGCAATGTTAACAATAAAATTGGGTTAAACTGAGTGTTTAAGGTATGTCAGGACTTAATCCCATGGGATTCTTGGTGGGAAGAATGAGGGCCGCTTTGAATGTCATGGGATGGACAGACTGCACGACGTCTTGGTAAATTTAAATTGCTGCTTGACAGGAGAAATAGTTCAGCTGATTGTCAGTGCTTTGAAACCTCACTCTCCATCCCAAGGTGCGGAGCTGCCCAGGTAAGGGGCTGCTGCTTCTGCAGCACTGAGCAAAAGGGACCTCCGTGTCCTTAGAACACCCGCATCAGTAGCAGCTGTACATGGAATATGCCCTCGTTTTAATTAGTTCGGGTGATACATATATATATTAATTGATTTCTGCTGAGATATGCTTGCCGTGTGTTTAATAGGCCAAAAATTATCACACTGCATTGGTTCGTGTGGGTCTTGTAGTTCATTTTTTCTGTGAATTCCTCTTTCATGTTCTCCTAAATGTTTAATCTCCTAAAACGTTGATCTAATGGAAATAAATTTTCCCATCTTGGCAACTTGCATTGCTAAACTTGTTCTGACTTCGGTTTCTATTTTCTTTCCATGTGGATTTTCTAGTGTATTTCTAAAATACCTAACTCAGCAAAAGAAAAAAACCCTATATATTCCTGTCTTCAACTTTATTGAGACATGGAGTTAGTAACTGTTTAGGCAATATTCCCAATATTCCCTGGGGGGAAAAGATATTTAGAGAAGTTGTTGGTACCACCCTGTTTTTCCATTTCATATCGATAAAGTGAAGTGTTCAGTGTGTCAATTTAGACTGAACTAGATACTAAAAACTTTCAAATTGTTTTAATGTGGCTGACAGAGCTGTTTTATACTTTGACCTGGGGGCCTTGATAAATGCTTTTGACTGCAAATAATGTGCTTAAAAATACAAATATATCCGGAGGAGTGGGGAAAGAGTGACCAGGAGGGGATCAGAGAAGGGGCAGCAAGAGAAATAAATGCATTCTTGGATGGAGTCATAGCAAGTATTACCAAGAGGAGTGAATATACTTGAAGGTGTTTAGCCTGGAATGAAAGATTACTGCTTTTTTCTTTTGCTTTTGAACATCAGCATTAGCTGGGAAAAAAAGAGAACAAGAAAAATAAAGTCAGTAGGAGATCAATGGAGACTCTTCCAATGTGACTTATGGAAATAGCTGAAATTATTGACACTTTCTGAAAGCAAAAGTGATGATGATTCTCTTCTCTATGTTTGTCCCTAATTTGAAATCACAAACCTAATGGTTTTCTCAACATTTCATGATTAGGTCTACGTCCTTCAACGTGTAACGAGATGTTAACATCAGATAAACACACAAAACCTTGTTGCACACTTAGTGCATGCTGCTGCTTTCCCGTGGCACGCGTGTGTTCTGAGGCTGTGGCTTTGATCACTTTGCTTTTTCTACCATCCATTCTGTCTGGTCTCCGGGGAGTGGGACTGTTGCCATAACCAGGCACTCCCAGCGTTCAACCGTGCCTCGTGCCCATCAGCATGGAGTTGGTGAGGTTTACTGCAAAGGTGGGGAGACACTGGAACAGGTTGCCCAGAGAAGCTGTGCCTGCCCCGTCCCTGGAGGGGTTCAAGGCCAGGCTGGATGGGGCTTGGAGCAACCTGGTCTGGTGGGAGGTGTCCCTGCCCAGGGCAGGGGGTTGGAACTTGATGATCTTTAAGGTCCCTTCCAACCCAAACCATTCTATGAATACACTATGACTGTTTTCTTAGAAGAAAAGTGTATTTTAAGTGTTGCTAAGAAGGGTTTTTGTGAGTCATGCACTTTATGTCCAACAGCAAGTGTTGGGACCAGATCTTAGGAAAAATTTTTTCACCGAAAGGGTTATCAGACATTAGAATGGGCTGCCCAGAGAGGTGGTTGAGGCACCATCCCTGGAGGTGTTCAAAAGGCGGGTTGATGTAGTGCTGGGAGATATGGTTTAGTGATGGTGTTGCTTTTTGTTTGTTGTGTGGGTGTTTATTTTTGTCAAAATTAGATTGACGGTTGGAGAAGATGATCTTTAAGGTCCCTTCCAACCTAGAAGATTCTGTGATTCTGTGATCTTGTGATAAATATATGTATGTATATGTATGTGTATATATACATCTGTTTCAGGACAAGGCATCCCAAAAGTCAGCAATGTGCTGACTCCTGACAGAGACTCTTGAAAATACAAGCTTTGTCATGGGGAAGATAGTTAAAATTGTACATAACGTCCTTACTTTCTGTGAGGCTGAGATAGACAAGTTAGTATTTGCAAGGTGAGCTACAGCAGGATTTCATGTGAGCTGGGAAAAAGGATTGAGCTTGAAATTCATGAGATATTTTGCGTCTGATGGGAGATGCATTTTGGATAATTCTAAGGAATTTAGACTGTGAAAGAAATTCTTAATCACCGAATCCCAAAATCGCTGAGGTTGGAAGGGACCTGTGGAGATGGTTTGGTCCAAGTCCCTTGCTCAGAGCAGGTTATTCAGGGCTGTGTCCAGTTGTGTTTTGAATATCTTTATGGATGGAGACTCCACAACCTCTCTGGGTAACCTCTTGCAGTGCTCACCCAACTGAAAAGCTTTCTCTTAAATAGGAATTCTTCTTTTGTCACTTAGTGCCCTTTGCCTCCTGTCCTCACTGGGCATCACTGTGAACAGTCTGGCTCAGTCTTTTCTGGTATTTAATCACATCAGTAAAATCCTCCTGAGCCTTCTCCAGGTCAAGCCACCCCAGGTCTCTTAGCCTTTCCTTGTATGACAGATGCTCAAATCCCCAGATTGTCTTGTGGGTTCTTCATGGGACTGCGTCCATTATGTCTGTGTGTCTCTTGTACTGGGCCCAGTGCTGCCGACGCTCCTCACCAGTGCTGAGTAAAGGGAAGGTCCACCTCCCTGGACCTGCTGGCCATGCTCTGCCTAATGACCCAGGAGGCTGGTTCTCTGCAGCAAGGGCACGTTGCTGGCTCATGGTTGACTTGTCCACCAAGATCTCCATCTCCTTTGAGCTCCTTCTCTGCAAAGCTGCTTTCCAGCCAGTCACTCTGGTAAAGCAGCACTGTTTATTGCAGGTGCCAAGAACCTAGAAGCTTTTATTTCTTTTAAAATACTTTAAAATATTGAAGTTATTACATCTTGTAGAATTTTTACACCAGGACCCGAAGGAAGAAAAGAACCCTGATTTTTTTTTTTATTGCATTTTTACTAGATTCTTTTTATTTTTTTATAGATTTGTATAGACTTTTGTAGGTTTGAATTGAGATGTGCCAAGTTATTTTGTGGAAATGCAACCTAGAAAGGGCACTATTTCATAGATGTCAATGCCGTCAATCCTGAGATAGGGATCAGAATATGGAGGTTGGGCAAAGTTTTAAAACTTCATCATACCTATGAAGGGCAACATGAAGTCACCGTGTGAATAATTACAACTTGATTCCTTGTCACGTGGACTTGTTAACCCTGTGTTGCTGAACATCAGCCAGTGATAGGTTATCAAACTGCCAATGTTGAAGACATTGGCATTGAACAGATTTCCCTTAGGAGAATATTTTAAACTTTTCTATCAGTTTACTAATCAACTTTTAGTTACTTTTTTAAAAATGATTTTTTGACTCTCATTAGTGGAAATGATTTAGTTTCTAAGTATTTGGAGCCGGTAGGTAAATGTGACTTTGAACTTTGACTGTTGTTACCGTGCTGGTAAGAGGCATCAACAAGAGTCATGTTGAGCAACAACTGACTTGAAAACAGAATTGTAGAAGGATTCAATTAGTTATCTCATCATTTTGTGGGGTTTTTTTTGAGAAAATAAACCCACTTCTATTATACTTTCCTAATGCAACTGGTACCTAAGTGGTGAAAATGGCAGATATTCAAAACTCAATTGTATGAAGAAGGAAAGGAGCACAAAAAAGGTCAATGGGGCTTCTTGTAGTTCACTTGGGAAGCTGTGAAGTGCAGTGGTGGTGATTTTGGTGGTTTGATTGTTGGTTTTTTTTTTTTTTTTAAGCTTTATCTTTTAATCTCATTTAACAGTTTCCCATATACTTTCCTAAACCTTGGCTACTCCACCACAGTGGAGCAAATTGTCTATTTGAAATAACACACATCATAGTTTGGTAACAAGAGCTGCTAAATATCTGGAGGCCAGGTTTGGTGTCCTCCACTCTGCTCCCCAAGCTTAGAATAAGCCTTTACAGTACTGAGAAGTGTGAGTGGTGGTTGTAGAGCGTGAACATTTGGAGAACAATGGACTTAACTCAAAGGGGCAGCTGGCACACAACTTTGTGGACAAACAAGTTTGACCAGACTTGATTTAACACCATTAGTCTTCAGGGACAGGGAGCAGGTTGCTCAAAGTCCCGTCTAACCTGACCTTGACGGGGACGGGGCATCCACAGTTTTTCTGGGAACCTGGGCCAGTGTCTCACCACCCTCAGAGTGAAAGATTTCTTCCTTATATCTACTCGAAGTCTACCTTCTTTTAGTTGACTGTAGCTTGTTTCTGCTCCGTAATAACATACTGCTTGTCTGTTTCATCCACAGAGGACGAAAGCTGGTGTTCTAAACTGGGGTCTGTAATGGCAGGATTACACACCAGGCTGGTTTTAATTTAGGAGAACCCAAGTAGGCACCCTGGTCATGTAATTTTAGCTTTCTTTGTATCTTAAAACAACCGAGCAGATCTTGTAAAATAGTTGTTTAACTGTCCTTGCATGGTGAGCAGCTCTGTTTTACAAAGCTTTGGCTTGGGGCAGGGTTTTACAGTCCCATTATAAGCTCAAACCCAGGAGCTGGTTTTAATGGGAATATTAATAGGTCCGTAACCAGAGACATGGGTTGTGTTTCTATAACTTGAGCTATCAAATTTATTGCTCTTTTGGTACCTCATAAAGAAAGCAGTGGGATTTTATTTTTTTTTTTTAAAGTTGAAAGAACCCCAAAAAGATCAAATTCTTAAGGGAAACTGCTTTTCTGATTTTGCCTAGGTTTTACCTTTAAAAACCTCTGTCCCATAAAACCTTGTGAAAGCTGACAGTACCCTGTACAGTCAGTCCCATGTTTGATTCCACATTTTAAGCTCAATGTGATGTATATGAAAAAATTGTAATAGTGTTTTGCCTGCCCATTGAAATTACGCTGCCTGAGAGCACTTCTGTAGGTAGAAACTGATGTCTCTCATCGCTTTGCTGTTTGCTGCTCCCAAGGGGTGTAGATTGTCCATATTAAGTCTGGTCAGATGTCTTCTTAACGCTTGTTTTCATATTTTCCTGTAGCTTTTCTCCCTGTTCTTTTTCTGCCAAATAAAACTTGATGAATGTTTATGTTAAGTGGGTGGAATACGGCAAATTAATATTAAAACAGGTTTTCCTTTAGTTCTCCTTTACTAAAAAATTTACTTATTTCATAGAATGGTAGAGTGGTTTGGGTTGGAAAGGACTTAAAGGTCATCTGGTTCCAACCCCCCTGCCGTGGACAAGACACCTCCCACCAGACCAGGTTTTCAAAGCCCCATCCAGCCTGGCTTTGAACACCTCCAGGGATGGGGCCTCCACAGCTTCTCTGGGCAACCTGGTCCTTGGTTTGTAGCACATTTTCCTGCCATTTGTGTACATAAGCTTGAAGAGAAGTTCAGCGTTTTCACTGGTGACTTTGAGGTGGGGCAGGTTGTTCTGAAGGGGCGTTTCACTCCTGGCAGTGGCACTGCTGAAGGGCTTCGTCTGCACGAATTTGTCCTGATGAAATTCCTCACCCTGTGGCCATTTGGAGTTTCGTGACGGTATTTTAACCTTGTAGAAGAGGAGCCCTGCAGTTAGGAGTGTGTACGGTCATGTTGGCTGGGAATTAGTCTGCCACAGGGGAAATTTTTTACCTGCTTCACCTTTCAAATCAAGCTTTCTATGAGAACCGCTCGCAAGCTGATGAGGGTAGGTCAAGAGTAACGTGGCTGAGGGGTTCCTGGCGTTTTTGAGTCTGCGTCTGTTGGTTTAGGGTGGACAGGGGGAAGAGTTTTAATGTGGGCCTAAGGTTGGCTTAATACATTAGTATTTATTTCCAGAGAAGAGAAAATAGAGCAAGGTACAAAGGGTATAATGGTTTCTTGAATTTTCAGACGGGGATTGAAATAAAACTCAACTTGGCAGGTGGGGAAGTCCCTCAAGGGTCAGGCACTGGGGGAAGGGAAGAAGTGTCTCCTTGGCCTGCTCTTACGTCTTCCCTGAGGGCAGGACATTAGAGGCCTTTTGTCTGACCCAGGACTGCCAGTTTTAGTGATGAATACAATTCAAGGGTTTATTCAAGAGGTAAAGGCACACTGCACAGCTGGGCTGTTCGATTCCTCTTTATCTTCTGGGCCTGAATTATGTAGATGCTTAAGATCCTTGTGTTAGACTTCAAGTCCTGTTTTAGCCTCTAGCAAATGTTGTTATCTACAGTCTGAAGATTTCAAGCCTTGATATTGCGGGCTCTGGATTCCTGTTAGCTGAGCTCATGGTGTGGATTTGACATTACTTGGTGTTTTTTCTGGAGGGGAGACCTTCCCACCCTGCCCGTGACCACCAGCTGCTTCTACCGGTGTTCCTCTGTGCTTGTCTAATGTCTACAGTGAGGTACTTCAGGCAGCTGTGGTGTAAATCACCTTTTTGTCTTTTTTCCTAATAATTTCCTCAACTGGTTGTCAGGGAGGTGGGTAGAGCACCGTGGCGGGTGGCAGGTTGAGGTTGGTGGAGCACCGTGGCGGGTGGCAGGTTGAGGTCAGCAGAGCACTGTGGTGGATTGAGGTCAGCAGAGCCCCACGGCAGGTGGCAGATCGGTGGCTGAAGCTCTCTTGAGGGGCACTTATGGGTGCTCTGGGTTTGCCTTCTGCCTCACAGTGAAGTAACTGAAGGCTCAGGCCCTCAGTAGCGGTGCTGCTTGCAGCAGCTTCCCTCTCCTCCACCCCCTCGGCGCAGGCCAGCTTTACTACCAGAAAGGCGTTCTATGCCAAAAAGATCAAGTTTATTTTATTTTTAACATCTCCAGATTTCCAAAACCGTCTCCCTCCTGGCTGCACGCTGTGAGGAGGAGGTACAGAAATCTCGGTACACTTGTCCAAGCCCTGGAGCAAAGCCCTGCAGTTCTTTGCTCTTTCCAGCCAGCAGACTGGAATGATGCTCGGGAGCGTGTCAGGCGAGGGAGGAGGTTTTGTTTGCTCTTTTTCTCTTCTCCAGCGCTGATTTCTCAGACACCATCTGCTTGTGGCTGATTAATTTGCGGCAGTAGCCAAGAGGCAATTTTTTGCTCTTTTCTTTGAGATGCAGACTCATACCACGGTGCGTGCCTTTTGCCACCGTTCTTGGAAATCACTTGGAAACTGGGCTGATCGATGATAAAACTTGGCCACTTATTTAGTACTTAATGAGAGGAAGGACAGTGGGGTTCTTAATGGTTCCTTGGCAAAAAATGAATTTAGCTCTGGATGGTTTTGAGTGACACTGCTTCTCAAAACAGCACGAAATGAGTGATGTGACAATGTCTTGGCCTTAAACAGGAGAGCCTGGTGCTGGTGTATGGTTTCCCAGTGGAAAGCCTCCAGTTGGGTGACTGGGCTGTCAGGGTGTCCCCGTGCTGATCTTCAGAGGCTTGTTGCAAGTCCAGACTTGGCGGATTTTAGGGATGGGAACTCCTGTTAAAACTGGAAGGCGCTATTCCATCTTGAAGGCTTTGGCAAGGGCCTGTGTTAAGTCATTGAGGAACAAGAGGGAGAAGTCTTGCCAAAGATAATGATTTTGTTAATGATTGTGTTGTTAGAAATTGGGATCACTTGCTCCACGGGGCTTGCAGTTTCTCCAGTAGTCATCTGGGCTGGTTTTTATGGTTGTAGATGTTTAATTATTTTAGGAGGGGACTCCAAAAAAGGTAACTAAATGTCCCTTAAAAATGAATATTTATTGTTTTCTGCTAAATGCTTTGTATGAATCGGTGTAAGATTCAGATATAACTAAAATGAATTGATTTTTTTTGTTTCTCTTCCCTAGAATATGACAGATACCTAGCATCTAGCAAAACCATGGCAGCAGCTTACCTTGATCCAAACTTGAATCATACACCAAGTTCAAGTGGAAAGACCCACCTCAGTACTGGGATGGAGCGTTCCCCGGGGGCTATGGAACGAGTCTTAAAGGTTTTTCACTACTTTGAAAACAGCAGTGAACCGACAACGTGGGCCAGCATTATCCGCCATGGAGATGCTACCGATGTCCGAGTAAGTCTGTTCTTAACATTCTTGTGCCATCTTTAGATTAAGTGTTAACTTCATGCTCAAAAACTGGGAGGAAAAAGTCTGAAAGCAAACAAACACACAAGTTCTGTGGTTTATTTTAAAACAATCTTTATCGGTTGTATATTTTGAGTAGCTTCAGAAAAAGCTTTAGGTGGTATCAATTTCCCTTGAGAACAAAACCCCCTGATTTGTGATTGTGTATTATCTTAAAGACGTGAGGCATTTTTGCATACTAGAAATTTGAAATTTAGAGTAGTGGTTCTCAGTGTAGATACCACTACTGATGTATGTCAGCTGACTTCTACCACTTCATGCTCCCCAAAAGCCTGAGTGACACCTCATGGCAGGGATGGTGACATTAAATGATACTTTTCTTGTTTACAAAAAAGACAATTACATGTTTAAATGTAAGATGTGTATATGTACATGTTTAAAATGTTTAAATGTAATTTGTACATTAGTTTTTTTTTAAAAAAAAAGTCTTGTTTGGAAACTCATTCCTCCACAGTGTGAGGGAACTGAGCTGAAGAATCCTTTCTCCCCCCAGTAAGTCCCATTGTCCGACTCCCGCTGCCATCCTGGTAGTCACCTGCTGCTTGGGTGTGTACAGTGTGGTCCTTCAGTTAGTCTGTGCAAAAAAACCCAAAGGTTGGGATTTTTTAAAGAATAACTTTAAGCGTCTGTAATCTTATAGGTATATGGAAATGTACTCTTGTTTGAAAAAACAGTGTTTGTTCTGAAACAAACATTCTCTCTAATGCTGAGACCTTTACTTACCATTTGCTGCTCTTACTCTTTCAATTTTTGAGGTGGTGTGGTATTTAAACTGCAGTGAAGCTCAATTCAACGTGTCAAATGCTTTGAAAACTTTGTGGTTTGCTTGTTTTTTAATTATCCTCCCGGAGCGGAATCTTGCGTGATGGTAGGTGGTGTGGGGGGTTGTTTTCTTCTGAGAGGTTCTTACTGTAGAAGCAGGTTCCCATCTGCTCCTTCCTTCCAACCTCTGCATGGTGCCTCAAATTCCACTGCAAAGACACAGTTCCAATCTGCTGAAGGGACAGAGTTGTCAGAGTTAAGGAGACCTGTTGTCTCCTCCTGCCCACTATTAAGTTTGCAAGAGAAAACTAAAAAAAGACTAAAGAGTTTAGAATGTTTTCCTTTCTACTGTTTATTTTTGAGCATGGCTGCGTGTGATAAGACATAAGAGCATTCCTGAGTGGAGTAGATCTCGTGACAGCGGTCACAGACCTGTGAAATTCCAGGATTTTCATTGGTGTTGATCAGAAAATCTGTCTCTTGTCAATTTAATAAGCTCATGTCTGTGTTTAGGGATAACTTGGTAAATGGGCAGATTAGAGGTACAATGATGGGAATCATTATCATCAATAACATACACATATTTTACGTGGAATAAGGTTTTTTGGGTGCCACTTGAAACTTCTTTGCTCCCTGGCTGAAGTACAGTGGTTTGATAGATATCTAACATTATTGATTTGTTTCATGAAGTGTATTACTTGGTACAAGGGTAGAAGAAGTGAGCCTCAGTACGTTTTTAACCTTGCAAGACTCTGCTGTGGACGGATGTCTAGGATTCTTTATACGGTGCTTAAAATCGAGGTTATCTTTCCAAAGAAGTATGTAGAAACTTGAAAAAAACAGAAGCAGAGATTACATCTCGGGTTTCTCCAGCTCAGAAATACCTGTGGTTGTGGGCTTTAAGGATCCAAAATTTACAGTCCCTGTAAGAAATTCAGTGCTGAGTTCAGTTCGAGAGTTGCATATCCTTATTTTAAGCAAAAATATGTCATTTATAATTGAAGTTGGATCAAAAGAACAGGAAAGTAGCAGCTACTTGAGGCTTGCCTTAATTTTTAGTTTTCTTTTATCCACATTTAATTGGATTTTTTTTTTTAAACTAATGGGATTTTTGTATTGTTCTGCTTTCCTAATAAAAAAGAATATGATCAGTTGCTGTTAAACTTCATTCTTTTAACAGATGTGGGTTTTTTTTTTATCTTGTTAAACTGGGTCGATGACTGTTGAATGTGCAGGTACTCCATAGTAAAGATCCAGCACTGATGTGTTACGGTGTCCTGACATTTATTTTAGAAACCATAAACCGTTGTTGAGTACAAGCCTACATTCCAATGGAGTGACTGCTGTTCGACCAAGCTGAATAATTTAAGATTAAAATAGCCTTTAAGGTTTTTATGCCTTAGTTTTACCCCCTCCCTCCTTTTGTGAAGAGGACATTCTGCAATAGAGCTTCTGTTTCTTCTGAATTACAAACTGAGGAGCCTGGTGCTGGGTTTGGCTTTTGACTTCTTTCCAAGGAGCTCTTTGAGAATATTGAGAGGTGGATGTCTTTGAGACAGCTCTGCAATTAAAAGGAAAAATAAATAAATGAATAAATAAAGGTTTTTCAAGACTCCTCCCTGGCTAGCACGGCTTCTGGAACGATAGCTGAGGAACCTTTCCAGTATTGAAAGGAAGTCAGACGTGGTCTGAAATCTCCAGGAGAGCTAATTAAAGGTATTTCTGCTGGTAAAGTGGAGGAATTTGTGGAATGTTCTAATGCCAAGGGAAAAGAAGGGTGGAATTTTCTTTCCTCGTTTGTGATTTCCAACATCATCTGTTTCTAACAAAGTCAAGTCTGCCTTTGTCAATGGAAAGGATGCGCTTGGCAGCCTAAGAGGTGAGGAAAAGCCCTTTTCCCTTAAGAAAAAAAGAAAAAAAAGAAAAGAAAAAGATCTTTATGACTTCTTAAAAGTGGAAACAGTGCGTTGGTTGTTTACATTATACACAAATCCTCGATCGTGAGGGGGAACCCTTGTCATTAAAAAATTCATGTTGCTAAGCTCAGATGAACAGGAGTTACCTTTCTGTGAGAGTCTCTTAAGTGTCTAGACTAAAGGAACGATTTCCTCGCTATTTGACTTGAAATATCTTTACCCGTGACAGCAGCGTGTCTATGTGTAGGCTTTGCTTTGAGGAGAACTTTTGGCTGGGGACCTCTGTTTATTCTGGATGGGTTTAGTCCCTCAAAGACAGCTGTTTCCTTTGAGGGATGAGTCTGTGTGTTCTGCAAAGGATTCGAGGGCAGCTTTTCAATTCTTGGAAGTGCTTTCTTGGATTTCAAAGAACTGGCATGCTCCCTTTACCGCCTTTCCCCCTTTTTTCCTTAGTGTAATACTAAAGACGGGCTTCACTTCCAAAAGAAAAACCAACAACAAAAAAAAAGAGGTTTTTATGAATGTGCAAACAGCGGTCTCCTACTGTGAAATGTGTATCTAGCGTTCTCACAGCCACGCGCGTGCCAGAGAAGGAAAGGTTGTTTATCTTCTCTCTTTTTATCTCCAAATTTCTTCATTTGGATGTGTTGTCTCCGTGCATATTTAGAGAGGGATTTCCAGGGCTGTGGGGTTGGAGAGGACGCAGGGCAAGCTCTGCCCTGTTCCCAGCCCCAGGTGTGACACGGGAGTAGGTGGGTGTTGCTGAGATGGGAATTTCTTTGGTCTCAAGTGCACCCTGGAAGTAAAGGCTGCCACCGCATCTTCACCAGTGCTTGGGGGTAAATCACTGTCCCCGTTTGACATAAAACAGAACCAACTTTCTGTTCAGTAATTTTACATCTTAGTTAGGCCTCTTCTAACTCGCTGAACTTAATGGCATATTGTGGAGAAAACTGCTTGTTTTCAGGGTAATAAGACCAATGTTTGTGCTTCATGCCAAGGAACAGTCTGCAGAGAAGCTCTTGCTTATATTTATTGCTGTAACAACCAAGGTCAGCTAATTTCATTCTTTGAGCCATTGGAGGGTCGGAAACGGAAAAAACATAGAGGAGTCCCACCTGTGGGGAGGAGAGGACCCAAACCCAACCAATGGGGGTATTCCATCCCATCTGCCCCATGATCAGTATAAAACCTGAGGGATCAAAGGGTCAGCTCTCTTTCTGCAATGTCCAACGTCTGAAGAGGACTCTGTTCATCCATCTTTCATCCCGGTCCCTGTGTTCCTGACTCCAGAGCTGGAACCCAGTTCCCATCCATCGCTGAGTCCATTCTGAGACTTCCCCAGTGCCTGCTGGTGACGTCATCCTGGGAGCTTGATGTGGTTTTGTATATATTGTATCTATTTCAGTATTTTCTTCTTTTTGATTTTAATATTAATACTTCAATAAAGTAGTCTTTCTCTTCCTTTTTTATGCAGTACCACCCCAAAATATCAGCTTCTTTAATGTTGACAGAATGAGAATTCAAAAAGCTGAAGATAAAAAGACCATCATTACTAAGGAAAAGGATATCTCTAATGGACCCCAAAAGTATGAAGTCAAGGGGCGTGCTGTGGCTGTGTCCCATCCCTACATCAGGGATAAAGACCAGAGCAAATTCATCAGCTTCCCTGCCCACCTGCAGTATCTTGTTTTTCACAGCTAGAAGGCACGGGTGCAGGGCTGGAAAACTCTGTATTCCAGCAATTCTCTAATTTGAGCTTTTTGGAAGAAGGGTTGAAGCGCGTTTAGCCGTGACATCCCTAAAGCAGTTGTTTAAACTGCATTACTGTGTTGGTATTTGCTTGCCCTTTTCCTGTTTGACTCTTTTCTTCTATCCTTCTCCAATTTTTATCTTCCCAAGCCATTTGCAGTTTGTGTGCCTTAGTCCATCCTACAGTGCCTGCATTTCATTCAGGTTTGGCTTGCTGGTTTTGCAGTATTTCCATTCCTTCCAGGTTTCTCTGCATTAGGCTCCTGAGTTTTTGCGGGTGTTTCTGCGCTGTGGATGCTTGCTGTATTTTACCCAGTAACACAGGAGACCTGGGTTTGACTGGAGATCCAGTTTGTGGTGGAGAAATGGAAAGAGTCTCTAGTGCAAAGGCCTGGAACTGGAATGATATCCTAGATCGATGAGCATTTCTTCCGGCAGCAGCGCAGGCTTCCTTCTCACTGTTTGTTTTCTCAAACCTTAGTTGTGCTGGAAGAGGTGTTGTGACTGTTTGGCAAACTCAGTCCGAGTTAAAACACGTGACTGTTTTAGTGTTGTTTTTAATCCGGATCAATTCTGGAATCACGTTCGCTGCATCGACTTGCAGACTGACACAATGAGAAAACTGGGGGAGGAAAGGAAATGCTTATGCGAGCACCGTAGTGTCGCTGCACCACCCGGGAATAGGCCATTAAAGCCTTATTTTATGAGCATCTCTCATCATCTGCTGCATCATTCCCCGTTCCCAAACACATCCCAAGAAAGATATTGCCTGTCGCCTATATTGAAAAAGGGCAAGAGGGTCATCAGTCTAGCTACAAGTTCTAGCTACAATTTCACCCCTTCATCTTCACCTTTACCCCCTAAGTCTCTTCCTCTTTTCCAAACCCACCTTATTTTGACCCAGTATCTGGACAAAAGGTCACGGATGCTGTGGCTGGTGCAGAGCTGGTGTACACAGTACTGGTTCTGATTGACTGCAATCTGTAAAGGAGAAGATTTCTCTTTTAAAATCGATCCTTATGTTAATATAATACAGGGGTAGCACATTGCTCAAACAAAATTCGTTCGCATTCAGTGGAAAGAACTGCTGGCGTGAACACCAGCAGGACTCCAAACTGTGCCAGGTAATTATTTTGGTGTTATAGAAATCTGCTGCATACAGCAGCGGTTACATACTCAATCTAATTTCCACATGTAAACAGTAATATATGTGCTTTGAGGCAGAGGAACTTTTAGATATATAGAAGCAGAGTGGAGGAGTGCACTGATTTCTAACGTCAATTAGATGGGTGTAGAAATGTATAAAATCATTTCTGATCTAGTAAAAGAGCTAAAAAATAGGTACCACTTACACTTTTCTCCTCTTCCTTTTCTCTGCTGCATGACTCCACGCATTGTAACAGGTAACAAGGCATAGTTGAATTGTTAGTTAACATGTGCCCCTGTCTGCCAACTTGAAAAAAGCACCAAGAACTCAAATATAAGCAGTATAAAAAAAATAAAGGTAGACAGTACTGTGATATTCAGACTAATTATAATAGACAAAAGTACCCTTGGTCTTTAGAATGCCTGTTTTACTCGTACAAAATACTCTTGATAGCCTTGGATGAGAAAGACGTGCAGAATAACATTTTAAACACAATAATAGCAATATTATTGACATTTTTCTGGAAACACGTAGATCTAAAGATGGCTTCAAGTCATAAAATGATAGAATGTCTCAGGTTGGAAGGGGCCTATTAAGGATCATGGAGTCCAGCTCCCTGCTCCTCTCAGGACTACCTAAAACTGAACTGTATGACTAAGAGCATCGTCCAGATGCTCCGTGAACTCTTGATGGGGTTGGTGCTACGACCAGTTCCTTGGGGAGCCTGTTCCAGTGACTGACCACCCTCTCAGTGAAGAATCTTTTCATAATGTCCCATCTGAACTTATCCTGACTCAGCTTTATTCCATTCCCTTGTGTCCAATCGCTGGTCACCAGAGGGAGGAGATCAGTAACTCATCTCAAGTCAAGAGCACATCCTCCATTAGCATGGAGTCTCTGTGGAAAGACGTGTGGAGACACCTTGGATGACTGATCTGTGTATGGCTTCAGCGTGAGAGGTGCTGAGGTGCTTATGTGGGTGTGTTGCTTGGGTTGACGGTGTCTCTGGGCTTGCACGGTGACAAAATTTGCTCTCTACAATTCCCTCAAAGGAGACTGTAGAGAGATGGGGGTTGGTCTCTTCTCCCAAGTAACAAGCAATAGGGCAAGGAGAAATAGCCTCAAGTTGCACCAGGGGAGTTTTAGATGGGATATTATGAAAAATTTCTTCACTGAAAGGGTTATCAAGCATTGGAACAGGCTGCCAGGGAAGTGGTGGAGTCACCATCCCTGGAGGTATTTAAAAGACAGGTGAACGTGGTGCTGAGGGACACGGTTTAGTGATGGTTTAATCAGAGTTAGGTTGATGGTTGGACTCGATAATCTGACAGGTCCTTTCCAACCGAGACAATTCTTTGATTCTGAAATCCTTGGCACCAGAGTAACATGTTTTCAGGCTCTAGTTTCATTATAGACTTGTTGCTGGGCTCCTGCAGCAGAGTCTGTTCAGCTGGATCAGTTCCCCAGCCTGGTTTAGCACATGATGTACAAACGTGTTTGCTGGATGGGTGCAGGGGAGAGAAAGTAGCACAATAATGAGAGAGAGGGATGTGGGCTTTGCTCTTTGAGTATCAGACAGTGTCATTTGAGGACAACCCGCATTTTGGTGTTTTGAGGACATTCTAGAGTTTTCCTTTATGGAAATTATAAATTAATTTACATCAGAGCTTTGTAGTTTACTTTTGTCCAGCTTTTCATTTAAGCTCCCCATATAAATCTCTCACAAGGAGGTACAATACTTCATATATAAATAGCATTTGACATATTTGAAGGGCTTCTCAGACATTAGCAGCGTGTCCCGATGTCGGAGGTGCTACTTAAAGACTTTTTTTTCTAGTGCAAGACACTTTCTCCTTCTTACTAAATAGGGAAATTAGGTTTGTAGTCACACTGGGAGTAAATCGTTCCGACTTCAATTTATTCATAGTAGCACATCAGCTCTGTTAATTTACAAGCAAGCAATTCATTTTCGCTCATTTAGAGAAGCACAAGGAATTATTGATACATCCTGGGAGAGCCGAGGGCATCCTGCACCTTTCGGCCTTTCTCTGGTCTGTCTTGATTTTTCTACAGCCTCCTCGATACACTCTACTGTAAATTCTATTTTCGGACACATTCTCCTAATTTAGGACATATTAACCTATTTTTCAAAACAGCTGTGTCGAATATTTGTGGGTTCTTTAGACGAATGAGTAAAAATGAGTGCTGTCCATTTTTTTAGCTATTGAAAAAGCTTTTTTTCAGTAGGTGACCTATCACTTCCCTATTACTGATAGGAAATTCCTCTAAGGGCTCCCCATTCTCTTTTGCTCAGCTGTACTTGCCTTTTTTGTGTTTGGGATGTAAATGTTAGCGCTAGAAACCTAAATAAAGTCAATGTGATGACAGTAAACAGCATTCAACTGGTGTATGATGGTGTGACTTCCTTACAGGTGTAGGGCGTTTAGGAGAATTACAATAGACACACGAAAACGCCTCTTAGAAATTTATATTAATGTAGGTATCGTATCCTGCATCCACCCAAAGTGTCATCTCCTTCTGGAGCAGGTTTCTTCTGGACTCAAGCTCTCCTGCCGGTATTTCTAGCTGTATTAATTAAAGGTCCTAAGTTTGCAGTGAAGGTTGAAACCGTGGTGTTCCTTAGCTGTTTTTTTTCCACTCAAGAATGCATCTGAGGAGCTTCCTGAGCTAAAAGGCTGGTTGCAGTCAGGTCTGGAGAGATTTCAAGCAGTTTTGGCTATGCTTCCAGTTAAAGATTGTCCTGACATGTCTCAGTGGGGTGTCTTAGTCGCTGTTGTGCAGTCGTTAAGCAGTTAAATTGTTCGTCTGGAAACTTCTGATTATGCATTCTGTTCACTCCCATGGAGAACATCAGGCGTGCTTCTGGCAAGGCTCCTCACATTGCGATCATGAAAGACAGAGAAGCTGTCACCCACCCTGGAGTGATGGCGGTGGCTTTGTTTGACACCCCATGTGTCTCCACTTGGTCTGTGGAGCCTGTCCAGAAACTGGGGAGACTCTACACATTATTTACTACCCGACCAGAGTTAAATACACTGACTCAATTATGGCTGTGGTGCCAGTGCAACTCTTGGAGATGAATCTTGGGCTGTTCACGTGCCGCGCCTCCCTGGTAATGAACGAACCCCCCTGGTGTGATGCTGCCTTATGTCGAATGAAGGTGTGGATCTAAATGTTTTTAAATTCAACTTCTCTATTTTATTAATAGAAAAATAAATAATCATAGAATGGTTCGGGTTGGAAGGGACCTTAAAGGTCATCTGGTTCCAACCCCCCTGCCCTGGGCAGGGACACCTCCCACCAGACCAGGTTGCTCAAAGCCCCATCCAGCCTGGTCTTGAACACCTCCAGGGATGGGGCAGGCACAGCTTCTCTGGGCAACCTGTTCCAGGGTCTCACCACCCTCAGAGTGAAAAATCTCTTACTAATATCCAATCTAAATTTCCCCTCTTTCAATTTAAAACCATTCCCCCTTATCCTATCATTCCAGTCCTGATGAAGATTCCCCCCCAGCTTTCCTGTAGCCCCTTTAGTTACTGGAAGGTCTCGCTGCACCCTTCTCTTCTCCAGGCTGAACAACCCCAACTCTCTCAGCCTGTCCTCATCGGGAAATAAGCAAATAGATGGGTTTTTTTGCATGGTTTCCCCTGCAGACCAGCCATTTTGAGTGTTTTAATCACCACATTTCCTTATTTCTCCATTTTTCTTTCTCCATTTTTTGATTCTGGCTATGGGTTGTCAGCATCTGGAACGAGCTCCAGCATTCTCAAACAGAAAAGAAGAGAAGCCATTAAGGTGTTTGTTTTGTGTAAAGCATCAGTTCTTCCTTTCTGGGCACCCATAAGCTTTTTAGAATGTATTTCTGAACACTTGCACTTGAGCTTTGCATGGGTGGTGCCATCTCCTCAGTGTTTACATTGAAGTTGATAACTTCTTGAGTTGCAGTATGTGCTAATTGTTGCTTTTTATTTTCTTGAGGTGATACCAACTACCTGGCCAGAAAGGATGGGGTACCCTTCTTACATAATTTAGAAAATGCATCTTTTTTTAAATGATTATTTACTTTTGGTTCTGTGGTAGCTTTAGAATTGATTAACGATACAAAAAGGATAGAAGCTCTAAAATCTCACTCGCTTTTGGTGGGAGTTAAGACAAATGTTTCCAACCTCCCAACCTAGACAATTTTATGATTTCATGATTTCTTCAGTCCTTTTGAAATCCCAGCCTGAAAATTAGAGAGGTCCTGAAGTGTCTGGCTTGATTCTCTCCTGAGTAGATACTAATGGTTTCAGCTGAGCCCTGTGCATCAGTGTTCTCGGTGGGTCATGGTCATAGAAAATTTTGCCTTTATGGCTTTGGAAAGAAAAAAAAAAATTCTTATCACAGCAGGCCTAACTGCCTTTTAAGAACACGTGTCCCCATTTTCATTATCAACCGACACCGTCAGAGGCAAGGGAAGGGGTGGGTTTCCAAAACCAAACGCTGCATGTTTTGTACTCTATTTATTCCGGGTAAAGAAAGGGATGCAAATGAATGAATCTCTTCTGTTTGCAGGCGTATAGGCGAGCTGGCAGCGCTCCCTTCCCAGGAGAGCAGCCAAAATGTTAGGCTTTAGTAACTCAGCAGAGATTGTCCTTCGGGTGAAGAAGAGGTTAAATGTGCCTCTGTCACTGCTGAGAGTACTTGGTGGTGGTTTTGTGTTTCCCGGGATACAGGCAACTGTTCTCCTTGGCAGTAATTGATACAAAGACCCTGAAATACAGGCAAGAAACAAACTTAACCATTTTTTTTAATTGTGTGGTCAATACGTTTCGTTCAGATTTAAAACCGTTCACTGACCTGACAATAGACCTTTGGAACTTGCTGGGGAAGGTTGCAGACAGTTAACTGCTTTAAGAGGAGATGGGATGAGTAACTGGAAGAGTTTCGCTGAGGGCTGATGAATGACAGAAACAACGCTTGGCTCAGGAAATCCACTGGGATAAAAATAGACGGAGGCTGGGAGAGCACTTGGAGGAAGTGTCGTCTGTGCTTGCCTGGTGTCGCCTCTTCCCCCGGCATCCGGCTGTGGCCACTGTGGTTCTTCCTTCGGATGTTTGACCAGAGTCCCTGCAGGGAGGTCACTTGTGTTTGCATCAGACCTTCGTTCCCAGCAACTTAAAATCATAGAATTGCCTGGGTTGGAAGGGACCTTTCAGATCATCGAGTCCAACCATCAACCTAACACTGACAAAAACCACCATAAACCATGTCCCTCAGCACCACGTCTGCCCGTCTTTTAAATACCTTCAGGGATGGTGACTCAACCACTTCCCTGGGCAGCCTGTTCCGAGGCTTAATAACCCTTTCAGTGAAGAAATTGTTCATAATATCCAATTTACTTGGGCACCTCCCGCCTCCCAGGACTCAACCATTGCTGGTTGGTCTGTGTGGTGCTGCCAGCCAGGAGTGCCACTTGAAAACTTGGGATTTGTCAGTGTGCTTTGAAGTCTCCCTCCCACACGATGGAGTTCTCTGCAAACATCTCGCATGCTTTGCTGTTTGTGTCCATCTTCCTTCAAGTGTAGGGCTTGTCGTCCACTTAGCAGTTGATGTCCAGCTCCTGGGCGTGGAAGAAGGGTGTTGGGAGGAACCGCTGGGGCTGAAGCAAATGATGCTTCTGAGGATGCTCATGTGCTTCTGTTGGAGACAGGATGCTGGGCTTGATGGAACCCCTTCTCCCTCAGTCTCCATGAACTTACTAAACGTAGTTTGGGTTTCCTTCTTGGAGGCTTGAAAGAATTATTTTAAATTATTTTTTTTGCATTTCACTCTGCACTGTGTTGCTTGTGGAAGATTATTTAAAGGTTGCAGTTTGATCAGATGTGTGAGCTGATCTAACAGCTCGCTCTCACCTCGCCAAAAGTGTGATTCCACTCCTACGTGTGTCACCTTCCCCCTCTCAGATTTAGTGCTTCTTTAGTTCTCTTCTTGCAGCTTCTGCTTGCTTAATTTGCAGAATTACTTTGGGATCTTACACAATTTCTTTGGGATCGAAAATGAGAAATTTGGGGAAACAGTGACATCCTATAAAAAAAAAAAATCAACCAAACTTTTGCCTGACTCGCTCCAGTTGCCCATCTCCTGTCGAAGTTGCTGTTGATATTTGCTGAAATTCTGAGCAAGAACCAACAGCCTGTGCATCTGTGTCTATATTTGTCTGTCTGTTTGTGTATATGTGTGTATATATATATCCGACATGAGCATTTCCAGTAGGAAGTTTTCAGACCCTCACAGGGAGAGAAGCAAAGGTCTTCTCCCAATTCCTGGGAGAAGCGTCTGGGAGCAGCGATAGCCCCTGCTCCTGCCGGGCGCTAAACGTGGGCCTGGTGGGGATCTGCTGCCGTGCAGAGACACGAGCTGGACCTTCTGCCGGGCGGTGAGGCTGCAGCTCTCACCTCCTGCTGCCTCTCTAATCTGGCTCAGAGCAGGCCAGCCTGGCACGCTGCTGCTAATCCATGGTCTGCTCACACATTTGAATTTTATTTACCGCGAGTTAGACCTTTCTAGGGTCTGACATGGCAATCTGTTATGTATTATTTTTTTTCCTTTCTTGGGCAAGAGATCCTCAAACTATGCAACTTACTTCAGGAGAAACAAGTAGGATGTTTCGGTTGAGAATCTTCCCAAATAATTGTCTCTTGCCTCATTTCCTAAGGGATCTGTGCTGAATCTCAGGAGAAAATGAGTGGGAAGGTGAGGGGAAGGTAAATGAGGGGCTGTGACGTGACCTTCCAAATCCTGACTGTTAAAGCACTAAATAGGATGAAAGTCTAAGGTGATTTTCCAGTTCTAGATGGAGAGTGACTTTTAAAGGCTGGTGGTGGGTTTTTTTAACAAATACATCTTGGTTTCATCCACAAATCTGCTTTTTATATTTTGGCTTTGATGTTATTCTGTTTTACATAAAGGAAGTGGTGGCTTAATTCTGATAAGGTACATGGAAACATATTTACTGATGTTTTGTGAAGCCAGACTGGTAAAACTTCAGAAATTGTAAATGGTTGTCTGAAACAGCAGCTTACGACTGAACATGTTTAGTATCTTTATAAAGGTGATGCCTGATTTATTGCTTAGTATTTTGCATAGGAGATTACATGGTAATATTTTAAAATTAAAAAAGAATGTCTGCTGCATTTTACAGCTTGTAAGGAGTGTGTGTTTCTCTGTTTTAGGGCATAATTCAGAAGATTGTGGACAGTCACAAAGTGAAAAATGTGGCCTGCTATGGGTTACGGCTCAGCCATCTGCAGTCTGAGGAGGTTCACTGGCTACACCTGGACATGGGGGTGTCCAATGTGAGAGAGAAGTTTGAACTAGCCCACCCTCCAGAAGAATGGAAGTAAGAATATAAATCTGTTCAGTGTCAAAATCACGTCCTATAAGTCTTTTTGCATTGTTGTAAAAAACAACTCTATAATTTGCTTTATCAAGGAAGATCCTCCTGTGGTGGAATAGAGGTGATGGAACAGGGAGAAAACCCACAGCCTTTCACATCAAAGAGCTATAAGCAATAAAGAACGCCTTTTGTTGTTTTAACGGGCTTCCTGCAAACTGGGGGGAACAGACGAGTATTCTTATCTGGGATTTAGAGGAGGCATAAAGTAGGAGCAGAAATCTCCCAGTCGTTTGTCCTCAAAAACCTGCCAAATTTGTGATATATCTGGTGAACCAAGGTTTTGTCATCCTTAAAAGTTACAGGACAGGAATCCCATTCCTGTCTGTGGTATAAGCGCACCACTGAAAGTGTAAAAGGATAAATCTTGTTATTTAAATGCAAACAAGAGAATATGGTTAAATACTTGTTGTATTTAGATATAGAGTAAGTAGGAGGAAAGTAATTTCAAAAGAGTGAAGTGCAGTGAATAGATCGATTTATCACTCTGCAGTTGTAAAATGATTATTTGGGTAATGATTTGAGGCCCAGAGCGATGAGAGTCTTTCTTCTGGGATCTTCGCTTAATCCAGGAGCACTGAACGATAGAAGGATTATGGCAGAACTTGGGTTTTTTCAAGGCCTAGGTACATTTGCTGAGATATTTTTTATGACACCATTAGTTGGTTAAAAGTATTTCTGTGACCTGTGCTCTCTGTTGAAGGCTGAGTTTTCTTCAGCTTTTTAGGAGAGTAAGCTGAAAAAACAAAGAACGAGGAGAGGACGAAGGGAAAGATTGTCCATTTTCCTGGTAGAAAAACAAGATGAAACTAAAATTATTTGCAAAAGGACACAGTAGTCTGCTGGAGAAGATGGGAGAGCTCAGAGTTTTAAAATACCGTTAAACTGTGGTTACTAGCTCATTGCAGGGGGGTTGTGTGTGGGTTTCCGTGGTTTCTGTTAATAACCATGAGTTTTGCAGAAGTTCCTACTCATTTTAAAGGCTACACATATCTTCTGCAAAATTATTGGAAATGGTCTATACTTAATTTCTTGCAAATGGAGTTGTTATATACTAGCAGGTGTCACATTTGCTAATCTTCAATTTATAAATTCTCTTTAGGGCCCCAATTTTAACAAACACAACAGATTCAAACAAGTGAGGAACGTTTAAAACTCAGTTTCCAGCCACGTTGCACGTTTTCTTCTGTGCATGTTACATTTTAACGATTCTGGGATGTGCATCAATATTTTTCCTTCAGTACCTTGCAAGAAACTTTTCATTGATAATACCGCGCAATCCCAGTTTAGGAAGCGGGGAATTCCTGAATCCTTCCCATGATGGTAGTGCTGTGTATAATGTGAATATAAATATGAATCACTGATGCTCTGGAAATTTGTTATGTAGTGTACAAGTGTCAGTTCCAATTCTATCAGATGGTGCAACTCATATTGTACATATTGCAGAACAAATTTAATCAGTTTTAAAAGCAAAGTTAGATGATTGTTTTGAAGTTTGTGGACAGGAATTGTATAAAATACTCATGAAAGAGCTTATGATAAGATGTAAATTATTCAATACCTTTCCAGAGTGTCATTTACTGTTTTGTGGAACACATACAGCCTGACATACCTTTTAAACCCACGGAGATTTGCTGTGCATAATCAAAATGCTGCTGTCATATTTGTAATACCACAGCACGGAGTGTTTAAGATCATATGACAGTACTTGTAAAAATATTTAGATTAGTAAAGGGGGAGAAATCTTGGAATGATTCTTAAATTAAAAGCTTCCTGTAGTGTTAATAAATCAGTAACTGATGCTTATGTGATTATTTTTAATTTTTTTAATCATCTAAATTAAAAGGGCTGGTATGTTCAGTGTCCAGAAATTAGATCTCGGATGTTCTCCTGGACTAATCCGCGTACTAGAAGTTACAGTGCAGGTCAGTAGGTTGTACACAGAAGTTACCGGATAAAAGTCCATCTCCTGGATGTGCAGCTCTTGTTTGGTGCCGTGCTGTCGGTAATCCTGCAGAGGATCAACTGGTGGAGGGGGGAGACAGGGATGTGACTCTGCTTCAGAGGGCACAGCTGTAGTCAGAGCTTAGGAAGAGTAAACAGTAGTGGTCTTTAGGGCAACAAGGTCAACCAAAATTCTGTCACTTCATGTTTTCTTCCCTCTTCCTGTGGCAAACGTTCAGTTTCAGGAGCACGCACGGTTTGGCTTTGCCAGACTGGCAATGGGTAACCTCAGTTACGTGGCAGAAGACGAACTGGAAATCATTGCTTACTGGAAATCTTTTTTTTTTTCCCACCCTCACGTTTGCTTTTATATGTTACTTTGACCTTTTTTGCTTAAAAAAAGGGTTGGATTTAGCACAAGATAGGAGAGGTTTGAACTATCTAGTAGCTTAAAAAAACCCAAAAAACAGTTAAGTCCTAATACTTCAGTTTTTCCTACAGAGCAGAAAGATTGATCCTAAAATTCAGATAAAGGCCTTCTGTTAACTGGGCCTGTTTCTTCACTGTATGTTTACTTTAGGAATGTTCATGTTAATTAACTGTATCAAACAAAATATCCCTTTTTCCCATTTTATTTTATTCTCTAGCAATGAAAGTAATTCTCTCCAGCATCAGAAAATTTTGAATGTGTCTAAATCACGGTGCCAAAACTGATCAGAGTTATAATTATGGGAACTGTTTGCTTATTTGTTAGTGTAGTAGTTTGTTCAGGAAATAAGTATTCTGGAGTCTGCTGTGTTTTCTGTCACATTGGGTAACAGTGTCTTATTTCTTTGAGTTACACAGGATTTAGCACTACAGAAGCATTGTATAATTTTAGTGTAATTTGATGTAATTGCTTTTGAATCGCTGTAGTCTCTCAAATGCAGTCAGAGAGTTTTGTTCATTGCTGAATTCCAGTAACGCTGCTCCTTTTAGGTTTATTTTGCAGTAACATGAATTGTTACATGATCCTTAAACATTGCATGAAGGCCTGTGTACCTGTCCATGCAAGGTGATCCCAGATGACAAACAAAACCCCAGGATTTATTTATGAGAAGGCAATAAAGACTGGAGCGGATTTGTTTGCTTCAGGTTCCCTCTTACTGCTTCCACTTGCAAGGCAGACCTGGGCATGTCTTTAACTCATTTTTAATGAAGAATCTTCGCTTCTAGTATTATCATCTTAATGACTGGATGTTTCCAAGGGCATGAGGGTGAAAGATGAAACAGCCTTCCTCCCTTAACCTTCATCTTCGCCCTGTATAGCCAGGTGAACTAGGGTTAGTAGGATGTGGGACTCTTAAATCATAGCATCAGCATTGATTTTGGTAATATTGAGCCTTCAACAGCAGTGCCAGGAGCTGTCCTTTCTGTCTCTAAAAATGGTATGTGCCAAAACACTGTTCCATTTGCCAGTCCTTTCTGTCCCACAAGAGGAGACTCAAGAGGTTTGAGTACCAAATTATTCCCCACAGGGTGGACATCTTCCAGTTCTGTACTTAACGTCTGTAGGTAAAGCAGGTCCTTGTAGGCAGCAACATTCCTGCTTTGGCTCTGACAGGTAGAAGATGCCCCAAAGAAGCCTCAATGCTTTGAAGTCCTGTGCTATAAGCTTTGATAGCTGCAACAACAGCCTTGGCACTGACACAAAGGCTGGGCCACCCGTGGAATGATTTAACGAGTTGACTGTTGATCTAAAAGCTCTGTACCTCTCCACAGTCTGTCTTCTCCCCTCTTCCTTCCAGTTATCCAGTCCTTTCTCTTTTCTTCTGTGAGTCTTAATGCTTGTCTGATCCTTCAGCGAGCTGATTCAGTTCATTAAACTCACACAAAGCTGTTCTCTCCCTCCTTTGTCTTCCCTTTTTGTTCCCATCTTCTCCTTTCTGGTTACTTTTCTGCTAACCTGAACCAAACCAGAGCCTGCTGAAAGCAACCGTGGTTGGAACTGGTGAGATCGTTTCTTTCAGTGCCACAAAATTAACAAAGAATTGGAGCATCCTTTCCTTTTTGGCTCCACCAGTCTCTGGTTTTATATTTGCTCCAAAAGCAGACCTGGTTTGTGGGAGTGGGACTTGTCATCCTCATCATTTGGCTGCGTTAAAAAGACAGTAGATTTAGGAGATGCTGAAAATCAAGCCCATCCTTGAGCTGGCCTTTGGAAGTCAGCTTCTTCATTCCCATAGGCATAGTCAGAGATTAGCTTATAAATAGGTAATGAAGGTCACTCTCAGTGACTGTCCCAGCCAAGCTGTTTCATCTTGCCTGATTTTCTCATGAGATCCTGTTGCAAAAAAGCAGTACTTCTCATGTACTCCTCAGTTAAGAAGACAAGTCCTCTGTAAAGGAGAAAGATTGCTTTTCCTGTATTTATTTTTTTTTTAATCTCAGAGAGTAAAGGTGTTCTAGATCAGGGTGACTTGGACAATACATTCGCTGCTGAAGGTCTGAGATCAGTTCCACATGAGTTTCTTCAGGCCTCTTGATTTTTGGCTTGTAGGATGCAATGTGAATATTTTGACAGTTTCTAAATGTTTTCCGTATTTTAATGATTTCTGATGGGACAATGTCTTTTCAAGGATTTCAAAGCAAAGAAGAATACCACAGCTTCTTTTTGCAGTGGAATCCGAAGCAGCAGAAACTCCTAGTACCTTTTTATCACATCCTAATATAAATCTTGATTACAGGCAGCCAAATCACTTGCTGGAAAGAAGGTCTTGTCCTGCTGAAACCAACAGAGTGAAATGTTTCAATATTTGTTCTTACTGTCACGAGTAGATTGTTAAATATACTTATTTTGGGGAAGGCCTGTCAAGAGTTTTATACTTAGGATATGCTGTATTAGCACAGCGAAAGAGATGAGGAGATTTATGATCAGAATTTCATTGCTGGAATGCGTTAGAGGAGGAAACATGCAGGGCATGTCAAACATCGGGGGCTGTTGCCGCAGCACAAGCAATAATGCTAAATTTAGGGCTTGGAAGTAGTAGTTTAGGGTTTGAGAAGGGATAAAGATTGGGTATAGGTCATGAATCAAGGCTAATTCTGACTCTAATTCATCACTCTGTGATCTATTATTAACTTGAAAAATACGATTGTCACATTGAAAACTGTTTCGTTCGGCCTTTGCATTCATCTTGATGATGAATAAGGAGGTAGAAAACCTTTTTACAGGGAAATCCCTTCAAAACCTCTGGAACAATTCAGAGGTGAATATTGCAGCACTTACAAAGAAGGAGCAGTCGTATTCCTTTAGAAAGCCCTTGATTTGTCTGTAGGACATGGCTCCCTGGTGGGTATCACTGGTTGTCAGTCTCACTTGGAGCAGTGGGATGTGTTTTGAGTCCTGTGCTTGTGATACCCAAAGATAAAAGCTGTTGCCGGGGGTGACGTTGGTGGTAATGGCAGCTCATCCACTGTCATAGAATCACAGAATGGTTAGAGTTGGAAGGGACCTTAAAGATTATCTAGTTCCAACCCCCCTGCCCTGGGCAGGGACACCTCCCACCAGACCAGGTTGCGCAAAGCCCCATCCAACCTGGCCTTGAACACCTCCAGAGATGGGGCAGCCACAACTTCTCTGGGCAACCTGTTCCAGTGTCTCACCACCCTCAGAGTGAAAAATTTCTTCCCGATATCTAATCTAAATCTCCCCTCTTTCAATTTAAAACCATTACCCCTTGTCCTGTCACTACACTTCCTGACAAAGAGTCCCTCTCTGGCTCTCCTGTAGGCTCCCTTCAGATGTTGGTAGGCTGCTATGAGGGAGCCTTCTCTTCTCCAGGCTGAACAACCCCAGCTCTCTCAGCCTGTCCTCACAGCAGAGGCGCTCCAGCCCTCGGATCATCTTAACATCATCCCTTCCTGTGGGTCTGGACCTGATAACTCTGCTCCAGGTCTCGATGCTTTGGTCCTCACTGAAGCTCTGAGAAAGCAGCAGGGATTTGTGTTTATTTCTATTACAAAGGTGCTTTGTAAACATTTTCGTGAGCTGTCAGATACTACATTCCAGCGTAGTTCTCCAAGTAGTCAGGAGAGGAAATTTCCCCTTACTTTTCTGAGTTTGTTTCAATTTTATCCTTCTTTTTAAGAATGTTTGAAGATGTCTTTTATTTGTGATGAAATCTCAATGTTGCGATACTTGCTCTTACTATCATGAATAGATTGTTAAATATACTTTATTATAAATATACTCGATTATTATTTTAGTCTCACCAGTTCTCTTTTTTCTTGCTTTTCAGATACGAATTGAGAATTCGATATTTGCCAAAAGGATTTCTAAACCAGTTCACTGAGGACAAACCCACTCTAAATTTTTTCTATCAGCAGGTACGTTCATTTCTACTACTCTTGTCTTTTGCTGCCACAAATTTGGGGAAATATGTCTTTTTTTATGCGGATAACATGTTAATGCAGAAAAGGAAATTGGTAAAAATGAGGATTGCATATATAAAGCAGAAAGGGCATGAAGCCCATGGCATCTTTCTCCTTGAGAAGTGCTGAGGAGTATTTTCCAAAGACAGGGTGATTCTGCAGTTGTCGTCTTCAACTCTGGTAAAATTTACTTGTTTTCAGCTGGCTTCTTATAGTTATTTATTTGTAATGCTTTATTAAGATGCTGAATTTCTTTATTTTTGCAAGTGCAAGTAAGTGGGAAATTCCACTACAACCATGGTATGGTTTTTTCACTCATTAGGTTGTTTTCTTGATTTGAGTATCTCTTATTGATTGGTAAAACCGCATAATTGTAAAAGTTCCTCTAAATAAAGCCCTAAATCTTCATTTTCTTCACTTAAATAATTTTAATCATAGGGATATCTCTTAGAGGAGCCTGGATGAGAATAGTTATAGTATCCCCTAACTTTAAGAATCCGTCTCTGAAAATTCAAACCTAAACTTACTTATTGGCTACTTATTAGGTGGGTCTTTTCCAGTGTCTGGATGGTACCCTGTCTGTGTTCACACACTGAAATGTTGTTAGTGCTTAACAAACAGTTTCTGTTACTGATGGTGACAGGTTTGTGAACCAGATACGGTTTTATGTCAGTTTTAAGCAATACTTTGTACCACCGTATGGAGGATTAGCTTTAATCTAGGTTCTTTAAAGGAGTCGTTTGATGGAGTATTGTAATGAGAGAGATAAGGTAGGAATGAGGCAGGGGGAGAGGGCTTGTGAAGTCAGCTGAAATGGCAGAGCTCCAGAGCTACGCCAGGAAAGCTCCAGAGTTTTGTTTTGAAATGGGAATATATATATATTTTTATTTTTTTTACCTGATGTGTTTTGTTGTGTCAAAGGAACAATAAGAAGTACTGATAATGTTGGTCAAACCCCAAAGGCTTCTACCAAGAAAAACTGCTCCCATGGGCTACTGTTCTTGTTGTGTCTTTGCCATATTCCAAAATATCCTGATCTTAGGTTGGTTGCTTGGGTCATACCATAATTCTTGAGCAACATCCCCTAAAATTAGGATACAGCTGGAGCTGCTCCAAAGCGTGGCACCCTTCTGCCCTTGTGAACAGACAGATTTGCAGATGAGGAACCAGGAAACAGTAATTCTGATTAAATTATCTTTTTAAATTTCTAAAAAGAGAAAACCATAATCCTACCCTTTGTCCAATACTTCATCTGGAAGCAGGATATAGAATTAACATGTTCATGCTAATTTCTTAAATGTCTTCTATCTTTGATTGTACACACACACATTTTTACCTTAGGTAAATGACTGGTTTTTGGGTTTTTTTTTTAATGTGTGATGAAATTCTTGTATTGATAAATGATGGAGTTGACTTCTGGGAAGACAATTCTAGTCCAGTGCTTACCTGAACTCAGCATTCTAGTTTAATTCAGCTGTGCCACGTGCTTGTTCCAGCTTAAAGATGTCTGGATTTTGGTGGCTTTTTAGTCCCGCCAGGGGTTCTTCTAGAAACAACAAAATGATGTTCCTCATGCGGTACCTCAGCGGCAGGTGACTGACTTCATACTGGCTTTAAACACAGGAGAGTTGTGTTTTCTATGATGCAAAAGTGGGTGATGAGCTCCAAAATAATCTCCTGAACTCCATCATTTCCCTATCCGAGAGCTGGGGATCCTGCACCGTCCTCTCCTTTTTGCCTCAGAGAGCTCTTTCTTTCAAGCAAGGAATTTAAAATGCCAGAGGAATATTTTTTTTTTAGCATTTTCTGAGACACACGTTTTTACTAAATTTGTGGAAATCATTAGAAACAGATACAAATGGCTCAGAATAGAAAGGTTTTTGAAGGGCAGCAGGAACTGATCTGCAGAGATCTGCTGCCTGTATCTGACGATGCCCTGAATCTTAATTCTGTTATAAAATTAAAATCAGAGGTTCTTGTCTCCTTGCTCGGCACACTATACCTTTTTTTTTTCCTTTTCCTTTCCTCTCCACCTCATCATGAGGTATTTCGAACTCCAGTTCTTCCAAAGTCACTGGTTTTTGTTCTGGGGTGCTACAAGGTATTTGGGTCGCTGTTGTCATGGAAATCAGACGCACAACTTCTCAGAGCTGTCCTTCTCCGTCCATGATTCTGTTTCGTTCCGTAAGTCTCACTTGGCCTCTTGAATAAATCAGGACAATTAATTTTATCTGGTGAAGTGTTAAGGCAACCCCACTGGCTTGTGAAGAGAAGGCAGAAAAAGAATTGGTGCAATAACACTGCATCATAAAACAGACCTTAAATGTAGGGGAACGTGGAAAAACAAGGAAAGACAATTTTTCACGTTCTGTTCCTCTCTCATTGTTATTCCTGTGAGATTTTAAAATCCTCCTTGGCTAACCACAGCTCACCCTTCACAATCAGACACATCATCTTGTCCCTGCCCAAGGCAGGGGGTTGGAACTTGCTGATCTTTAAGGTCCCTTCAAACTCTACCTCTTCTATGATTCTGTGATGTAGGCAAGAACAACAGAATGTGCATAAATCATACGTGCACACATACGTATCTTGAGCTTTCTGCACAAAAATAACTGTTAGAAATAATCAATGTAGGACCCAGTTACAGAATTTAAAAAAAAAAAAAAAAACCACAACAGAATAACACTTCTATAATCAAATTGGCATTTGCAGATGTTAAAGTCAAATACGTTGCTGTCTCATGTGTTATAAATGAGAGAAAGATTTTGGGGACCAGATGCTGCCTGTGACTAAATATTTCCTTACAAGATGAGGCTGAGGACCTATAAATGATTTGGTAACATCTAAACACATGTTGTCTGACTTATTAAAAATGTACATCGAATTAAAAGGTTCATGGAGAAGGAAAAGAAACATGGTGACCTCTGTTATCCGTGAATTGTCCATGGATTTTAGAAAATGTAATTATTTTCTTGAATTAGAGTTGCAGAGCAGCAGTGTTGTTGAAAAAAAAGCTGAAATTTCGAGGAAGGGACTGAATCCTCAAGCGATCTTTGTCTTCCAGAAAAGCACAGAACATTTGTAAAGATAAGAATGTGTTACCTTAATCACTGTCAACAGACAGCCTTTATTCATACAGTTGACCCAAACCACAATTATTGGGCTGTTAAACTGGAAACTGGCACACGTTGGGAGCTTCCCATGCATGACTGCTCCCATTCACCCCAGTGAGTGCAGTGCCCTGTAAAAATTGGTGCGAGCATTTCAGTCTTCTCAGCTCGGACTTCGTAAGTGAAATCTTTCTTTTTTTTGTTTTCCTCCCCTTGATTTTGACTGTTTTAAGGATGCCGTGACCTTTCTGTGTTTTGGATCTATTCTTTATTTTCAAGAGTCTTGAACGAATCACGAACCCGGGAGCAGAAGTGTTTGGAGGTTGATGTGCAGCCGGTTGTAATCGGGGGCGGTCGTTCTGCCATCTGCAGTGGGCGTGAGCTGCTCTAATTGGGAAGTATAAAAGCGGGGCACTTAACGAGAGTTTTCAGAAGAGTGCCCCCGGTTTGCAATCTGTACAGCAAAGGATTAAAATCAGTGTGTGTGTGAAGGAAGGGACACACACACGCACCCCATGGAATTTGTTTGGAACGTCAGATTTAATCGTACTAATACTGGTACTGTGCAGTTGGACAAAGCATCTGTGTTTCGGGCTTTGAGGCTGGAGATGGGGGAGAAGCTGATGCTCGGGCCGTTCCCCTTGATTGGAGGAGTTGTGCGTTCAAGTCTCATCATTTTACATCCCAGTTGAGAGGTCTGATCAAAAAACTAATGCTAGAATTCTGTATTTTTCACTGGTCTGTTTGGAAGATGTCAAAGGTAGTGGATGATGGGTCTTTGGAGGTGTCTTCTCTTTTTTTTTTCCATGAAGTGGAGCGTTTCGGAGTGATACTGCATTGACTGCGTTATTCCCTCGGGCCCAACTGCTTACAATTTCAGCCAAATTAGGCAAATTGGAACCCACCCAGTGCTGTTTGAATTGTGAGGTTAAAGTATTAAGAAAATCAGGAAGTGCCAGATTTATGGCTGCACAGTTGGCAGATGCTCCCTGCTTAGGTTTTATGTGCCAGCCTTCAGTTGGGTCCCCTTGTGTTGTGCACCTAAATCTGAACCAAAGTCAACTCTAACCCCACCCCCAAAACCTTAACCATGAAGATTGTTGAGTAAAAATACCATAAGTTAATTTTTATCATTAAGTAGCCTCCTTTTTTTCATTGTTCAGTTGACTGCTTTGTAAATCTCAGAAGAATAAAGATATCTGTCTTTTGTATCAATTTTTACCAAACTTCAGAGGAAACAAGCATAAGGGGACAAAAGGAGAATTAAAAATTGGAGGTGTTTGAGTAATGAAAAATAAGACTTCACATTTTTCCTGTACTTGTTGGGAGCATTTCCAGTTGCTTTAAATAAGTGTTGGTGAAATTCATTGTGTCTTCCTTCCCCTCTTGTTCCAGTGACATGGCTGTTGGGAGGTGGGAATAAAGGGGACAGGCTTCTCATTTTCCCTTAATAGCTGAGTGAGGACCGAAAGCCATATCCCACATCAAGATAGAATACAGCTTCTAAAAACATTCATATAATGAGAATCAGACGTAAGCTACTTGAATTGCCTTCCTTTTATTGTGGGACAAGAGCCTGGGCACATTTGTCCTTGAATAACACATTGGCCTCCAGTAATTGGAGCTGGTTTATCCCTTGATGAAAAGGGAGTGAGTGTCTGGGTGAGGGGGGGGGGGACAGCTCTTGGGCATCAGCCCTTCCATTATTGCTGTCCTTCTGCTTCAAACAGAAGACTCTTAAAGTAACTTTTGGGGAGTTTTTTAGACCCCAAATAAGAAGAAAAGGTTGGTTTTATCAGCGTAGAATTTTTCTCTGTGCCTGCCTTGTTTAGCCTGGAGCTGTTGTGAGATGTCCATATATATGTAATAAAGGAGACCATAGGACGGGAGCATGTTTTGGTTTTGCTTTTTAAAACGAGCCAAGGTTTGTTTAAGAGAAGGAATTACAAGCAGAGAGAGGATGGTCTCAAAGTTAGGGCAGGTAAATGATGTTCTGCAAAAACTGAGCTTAATTCTGTCCACGGGGATTCAGTGTTTCACCAGACAAGTCCAATGCAGCTTCATTTTCATAAGGAAACTTTTTAAAAAGAGAAGGGGAAAAAAGTAATACTTATTTTCTTCCAAAAAAAAAAGAAAATTCTCTAAAGAAAGAGGAGGCAAAGTTTCTTGTGGCACTTTTTTGCTCTGTCTCTGTAGTGTCTGTGAAGACAATGTTAACACTTAAAATGCATTTCCTTAAATGAAACGTCTCTTTAGGTTGTGGCAGATAAATGCATCATGCAAATCTGATTATTTTCATAACACTGTCCCCCAACCTGTAGGAAATTTCAAGTCCAGGCAATTACTGTAATAACTTCATGATTAAAGTTTTATAAGGCTTAGGTGCATGAGATGTAATTTGAAATGCAGGCTGGGAATTGGACTCTTTAACCTAATTAAATAACAACATCTCTTATATCCTAATAAAAATAGGAGACCTAAAGCAAATGACTTTGACAGGAAAAGCTTTGAAGAAAGTCAAGGACGTAGGGAGAAGAGCTGGCATTGTTCCTGGTATTGGCAGCCTATTTAAAACAATAAATAAACCAAAAATAAAGATCTTTCAGGAAGAGTTAATGGTTGACACATAAACTCTGCCCTAAAGGGAAGTGGTAATAAATGTACGAATCACAGCAGCTTAAAAAGATATTTTAAAAAATATTTTTTAAAAAAGGATAAAAATATAAATCAAGCTGCACATCACCTACTTGCTCCTTACAGCTTGTAAAAATAATTATGAGTGAGATACCCTTCACAGGGGTCGGTTTCTTGAGATTGCTGAAATTCACAATTCCTCATAAAGCTCTCATTTTTTAACTATAAAACTTGATTTACCCCCTCAAAACCGTTCTGACATTCTTCTCATGGATCTTGCTGTTTGTATCGTCATGTAGCTATTTCGGTATCTTCCAAATGTTCTGCGTCAAATCTCTGCTTTCTGTTAGCGGCGCTGGACGATAAAGACGTAAAACACACTTGTATTCCGAAATACCTCTGAAATAGTCAGCCAAGCTCAGGCCAAAGAAAAACTTTTAATTTAAAATTTCCACCTGTCAAGCGGCATGGTGAAAATAGTGCTTGTGGACTTTCTTGGTGAATTGCTCTTAATTCAAGACACTAAGTGTGAAATGCTCAGGACCGGTTTCCATCTACTGACGTGTGGATATGTCTTTGTTAGGAAAAAAAGAAGTTGACTCCCGTTGATGCTTGGACTCATTTGTCCTCAAAAAGCAAAAATTGTGTGTCGGAGAAGAGAAGTATAAAATTAGCTGTTAGCAGGCATGCTTAGTAGGTTGAGTACTTTATGGCTCCCAAGAGTATAGTCCTACTTTATGGAAGATCTGGGAGGCAGCAGTGTGTGTTGCAGTGACATCTGGAGATCGCCTCGCTCGGACAGAAGGGATCATTTTTAGCCATTCTGTCCCTAACAAAGCCTCGTCAGAAGTTGATTCCCCCCCCCCCCCCCCATCTCTAATGCCCTTATTATTAACAGAGGAGCTTCCAAAATTAGTTAGAGATGTCAAAGTTCACCTCGAGATAATAGAGAGACGGTGACCTTGGAAGATGAAGAGGAGGAGCAGCTGAGGGCAGATGGCAAATGAATGTTATCCTGATACTGAATCAGGGCTTTTAACTCCACTAGAAAAAGCCAAAGCCTTAATTTTCCCTCATGTAGACTTAGCTTCTACAATAACTCAAGTTAATATTATCAGATGGGTAAATAGGGGTGGAAACACATGTGTTTCCCTCCTGTGCATATTTTAAAAACCACCATTAAAATCATTAGGTGGCTCCTAAAAATCCTGATGACATTAGAAGCGTGCTCTGGGCTTCTGTGCATCTGGTGCTTCGTTCAGAGCAGATGAGGCACAAATCTTTGAGGGTTAATTTTGCATAAGATTTCTGAAGCTGTAGTGATGTGAGTTGGGACCCTGCTCTTGCAAACTGATTATTCTGAGTCTGTAGTGAAGAAAATTCACTGTCCTACGGGAACCTACTGGTGGTGAATGAGATTGGATTCCACTACGAGAAGCTGGAGCCATCTCCTTTTGCAGTTTGGTGATTACAGATATAAGCAATTATATCCATATAGAAGGTGACTCTTCGGCATTCATCTAACGATTGCTCTTTAGAACTACCTGAGAGGAGGTAGTAGTGAGGTGGGGGTTGGTCTTTTCTCCTGATTAACAAGCAACAGGACAAGAGGAAACAGCCTCGAGTTGCACCACAGGAGGTTTAGATCTGATATTAAGAAAAATTTCTTGGCCAAAAGGGTTGTCAAGCATTGGAACAGGCTGCCCAGGGAAGTGGTGGAATCACCCTCTCCGGAGGTATTTAAAAGATTGGTAGATGTGGTGCTGAGGGACGTGGTTTCGTGGTGGTTTTGTCAGTGTTGGGTTGATGGTTGGACTCAATGACCTGAAAGGTCCCTTCCAATGGAGACAATTCTATCATTCTGTGTATCTGTCCCAGGGTGCCACAGCATTTCTGTGGTGTATTTAATGCTACAAGACAGATTACAGAATATTGGAGATAATTATGTCTGATAGGGTGCCACGGAAGAGCTGTGTTGTGGATTGTGATGGACTTGCATCTGGTACCTGCTGCAAGAGCGGAACAAAGAGCAGTTTGAACAGGAGCATTCTGAGCACAGAGCAGCTTTGTTCATTTGGAATGTGAAATTGTGGAGAAAATAAATGTGATATATGCTTCAATCCATGTCTTGGTTACATAAGAAGTTGCTGAAGATGAACTTTTCCAACAGATACATTGAAGTATTCTGGACTCACATTACGGAAGCCAGAATTTATGAGGTGGTAAATTACAGGAAGAAATTCACTGGACTTTCGTAGAACCAATGTCACCAGAAATGGTGTGTGGTGGTGTAAAAGGAAGATCCTGGTGAGCAGTTTCTGTGGTGCAGAAGCAGTTTCTTCGTTAAACTATTAAAATTACAGATCTTATTCTGCTTAGTAAGTGGAGTACAGAAGACATTTTGTTTCTTTGTTTGCTTATCTAAATATCGGATGTGTTTTGGTGATTATTTTTTTTTAGTTATGCACCTAACTCTTTAGGGGGTACTTAATGACTGAAGTGCTGTTTAAATGCAGTTTTCAGATCAATGCCAATTTGAAAGACAATAAATAAAAAAGGACTAAGTTGTGTAAGTAGGTCACAGGCATTGAAAGTAAAGCAAGAGAAATAGATTGCTTATTTTTAAACTGTCCTCCTGAAAAATTAGAGATTATCCTGTGGGAAATTTCTTGGTAACATTAAATGAGCTGGGAAAGCCGATGCAGTGGCTAATTATTGGTATTTGCCCCTTTTTGAGACACCGTCTGATTGTACTGTTGCTAAAGAATTTCCCCAGTAGTTAACGCTTCAAAAGAAAACTCAATAGAAAGTTGGATAATTTTTAAAAAATAATTTCTACGGATATATACAAATTTAAACCTAAAATAGATTTTTAAGACATAGCAAGTAGGTTTTTTTGAAATCCTTAAACTCCTGGAAAGCATTTAGTACTAAGTTCAGAATGATTTTACTCTTGTTGTTAATAAAGAAATTAAAATCCAGCATGGTGTTTTTATGAACTGCACTGGCAAGATGGCTTGTCAGCCCCAGTGAACCTTTTTCTGAAATACTGCAGCTGCATTAAAAAAAAATAGCGTGCAGAAAAATGAAGCAGATGGCTTTTGAAAGTAGCAGCTGGTATATAAAATAAGAAGCCTGTGATAGATTTCTTCGTAAATCATGTGTGCTCGCGTAGGGCTATTCTCTAATTTCTCCGTCTTCACAAACATGGGCTTTCCTCTGTCTCCAGGTTTTATTTTAAATTATACCAGCTGGAATTTGCTCGCCATTTATATAGCTGGGAAAGTGCCCATTATTTCCTAGTAAATTTTGAGAAGTTAGAAGTTACACCGTCAGTAATTTGCTCATTCAAGCAAAACCCCAAATATTTTAAAAGTCTGACATCAGAAATGGAACTGGCCTTTTGTTTACGTGCCTGTCGTCCTTGTGGAAAAGAGCTCATTAGTTCATGGTTCAGTTCAGTGTTCACTTCCTTTCTTTTCTTATGATTTAAGGGTATCTTTGAACTTCTAATGCTCAAAAGCCTAGAGACATAAGAGATTTTTGTTCTGGTTAACCGATGAAGAGCAGGGATGAAAAAAACATTTAAAAAATATTGGTGAGAATAGAAAGTAAGTAAACAAAGTGAATTCTTGCTGAATATCAGGACGGCAAGATGTCAAGAAAGACATTGTGGCATAAGATTGTGTTGAATTTTTTAATTTTTGTTTGTTATAAATACCTAGTGCATGTGTTCATTGAACACAGGTGGTGTCTGTTGGGGGGGAGTGATAGTTCTGTTTCTCTTTTTATTGAATCAGGACTTCTTTTTCCTATCTCCGAATGGTGCATTTATGCCTGCCATTCATATGTTCCACATATTGCATCCCTTCCTTGCAGTAGCCTCTTTATAGCTGTCATGACCAAGAAGTTAACTACAGATGTGAAGCGTAGGTCATACTTTGATTCTGATTTTCCAACCTGTGAATGAGCAAATCCGAGCCCGGTTACTTCTTCTACTGCTGACATTATAATAGTGCTCATCCAGGAGCCTAGAGTGGTTTGCATTTCCATTATACCATGTTTAATTGAACTTAAAAGACTAATCATTTCCCCCCAAAGCATACACCTGTTGGGCTGTAAATCTGATTTAAAGTTGTCAGAACATTTACCCCCCCAAAAAATCCGAGGGAAAAGGTGCTTGAAATCACCACAGCAAGAAACTGCAGCAAGAAATTATTTTTGTCTCTATCCTCCTTTAAACTGTTTTCCAATATGCTTTTCTCTGGAAGTTCAGATAAGCACATTCTGCTGGAATGCAGAATGGGTAAGTAATTGGAAGCAAGTGTGTTTCAAGCAACATAAACTGAAAAGATTCACTTAAGACATGATATTAAGGGATTTTTATTGTTACCAAATAACAAGTGTAGAGGATTTTAGCACCTGAATTCATAATCCTAGTGTAAATCTAAGTGTTCTAAGGAAAAAGTCCTGGTGGACAAAAGGATGGCCATGAGCCAACAATGTGCCCTTGTGGCCAAGAGGGCCAGTGGCATCTTGGGGTGCATCAGGAAGAGCGTGATCTGCAGGTCGAGAGAGGTTGTCCTCCCCCTCTACTCTGCCCTGGTGAGGCCCCGTCTGGAGCACTGTGTCCAGTTCTGGGCTCCCCAGTTCCAGAAGGACAGGGAACTGCTGGAGAGGGTACAGCAGAGGGCTAGAGAGATGATGAGGGACCTGGAGCGTCTCTCTTATGAGGAAAGGCTGAGGGACTTGGGTCTTTCTAGTCTGGAGAAGAGAAGACTGAGGGGGGATCTGATCAACACCTACAAATACTACAAGGGATGGTGTCAAGAGGATGGGGCCAGTCTTTTTTCATTGGTGCCCAGTGACAGAACAAGAGGAAATGGGCACAAACTTGTACCTAGGAAGTTCCGTCTAAACATGAGGAGGAAGTTCTTTCCTGTGAGGGTGGCAGAGCCCTGGAAGAGGCTGCCCAGGGAGGTGGTGGAGTCTCCTTCTCTGGAGACATTCCAAACCCACCTGGACAAGTTCCTGTGCAACCTACTGTAGGTCGACCTGCTTTAGCAGGGTGTTTGAACTAGGTGATCTCCAGAGGTCCCTTCCAACCCCATATAATTCTGTGATTCTGTGCCCATGAAGCATTTGAGATGACTGCAGGCTTCACAGAGTCTATTGTTGCCAGAGCATCTGGTCTCTAAGATGTGGTGTAACTGAAGTAATGGCACACAGGTTTAGCAGGAGTCTTTTAAATTTTGAGGGCATCATTTAAGTTGAAGTTTAAAGGCTGCACTTGGCTGATGGAAATCAGTAAGGGTTTCTGCTTTGCTGTTTCTTGTTTGGTTGGTTGGGGTTTTTTTAGGGTGGCTTTTTCAAAACGAGGTTTGTGTGACAAGTTTATATAAATTGGTGTTGTCTTACAGACTAGGTAAAATTAAGTAATATTAAATAGCATCCTACAAATTTTTCTGATTTAGCTTTTGTAGAGATCCCATTCTGAACAATTAAAATGTGGACCAGAACGGCAGCGGTGGTACTTGCTCTCCTTGGACAGTGTATATATATCTTGATGACATGCTCTTCAGCCTTCCTCCAGGCATTGCATGCTGTTAATGGAACATCCGCCTGGTGAAGAAAGGTCTGCACATGCCAGCAAGGAGGGCAGTTCTGCAGGTGACACAGGAGCTCACAGATAACGGTATCTCCAAAGCCCACAGATCGGGATTCATCTTCCCTCTTAACATACTTCTGAATTTGTAGCAAAACGAGAAAAAACTGGTAGAGTTCTTTAGATTTTTCAGAGTGTCTTTGTATATATATGGGCTTTATGCTCTTAAAGATAGGGCCTTTTTCTCTTCAACAGACAAAAAATATTCTCAGTTCTCTCATTTAACTATATTAACAATAATAATAAAAGCAATAATTGAGCAAACACAAAAGACTTCTAGGAAAACTATTCAATTGCCCTGTGGCAGTGTGTGCTTAATTACCATTAAATTATCTCTTCCATCTCTTCCATTTAATATCTGTTCAGGCTTTTTGCTTAGGAGGTTATGCAGCTCGTGCTGAACCTCTTGCAAAATCCTTATCTAATCTTTTCACCGGCTTTGGCTCGTGCATTGATCTAATGCCATCTCAGAGAGAATAGTCGAGAAAAATTAAAGGTGATAAGAGAAGTTCTCATTAGTATTCTGGGAGTAGAAATTGAATCTGCTTCCCCCCCCCCCCCGAAATCCAAAGAAGAATGTGTGCGGACAGGTTTCTGAAAAAAGCAAGATAAAATTAATTCCTGCTATCAATGTATTACCTTCGCTATCCATAATAAGACACTGCTCAATCTAATTAGGCTGCAAGATTATGGCCATAGGCTTTTTGAAGCTTCTAAACTCAGTGTATACCTTCCAAAGTTTAAACACAAAAATAGGTGGATAAAATGTATGGGCAGTGCTTGATACTAATCAAGTCCAGCTATTAATTTTGATGAGAGGATGTCATGAGTGATTTTGTGAACGCTGCTATTAGGCACTTGTGGACACTGAAGGAGGGTATATTTTCTATGTTTTCATCTCATTTCTTGGGTGGATAAAGGCATTTTTATCCCACTCCTCATGTTGAATAATGTGAGTTTGAAAGACTTGAAACTCCATGTTACTGCACAAACTTGAACATAGGAAGCTCCACCTAAACATGAGGAGGAACTTCTTCCCTTTGAGGGTGGCAGAGCCCTGGAAGAGGCTGCCCAGGGAGGTGGGGGAGTCTCCATCTCTGGAGACATTCCAAACCCACCTGGACACGTTCCTGTGCAACCTGCTCTGGGTGGACCTGCTCTGTGAGGAGGGTTGGACTAAATGATCTCCAGAGGTCCCTTCCAACCCCATGTGATTCTGTGATTCTGTACCAAAAAACTTCAGAAACAACACCCCACAGGATAAATGAGCAAGGGAAAGTCTCTGTTGGCTGAAATGGGAGGTGGAAGGAATATATGTTATTTACTCCACCTTTATGAAATACCTGTGTTGGTCCATCTCTTCTGGACTGGGATGTGCAAAAAACCTCCCCTTTTTTCTGCTTTTCACGCTACCAAAATTATCCACTCAAGCTGGCAACTGTCTGCAGCATTCCAGTGAGAACGTCTCACTTTTGTCTTGCAAATAAGCTGAGAATTTTCACAGTGCTTATTTTTTCTTCCAAATTGCGGGGGTCAGGAGGGGACTGAAAATTTTCTTAGTCAACTTCTGGTGCCTGTAGTTGCAGAGTCAAACTGGGAAAATGCGACTGGAATTTGTGAAAGCTTCCGAGCCAGAGGGCAAGAGGAAAGAAACTCCAAACTTTACATGTTTGGGTAATGTGGCTTATTTATTTATGGAATAGCAGTTACTTGAGGCTGGCAGCGTTTTAAAATACATTGAAACGAAACTGAAGATGTTCTTAAGTGGTTTAGTTAAAAACAAATGAAGTACTTCGGTACTGGGATCTACAAGGCAATGAGCTGTGAAAATAAATGAATACAAATTTGACCGTGAGATACGAGTAGCCTCAAATTAGCACCGTTTCTGCCATGGGGGGGGGTTATATGTCAGGATTGAAAATATACTTTGCTTCAGTCAGTTCTTCTTGGTGTCTGAACGCCTCAAGGAATGGGTGGATAACGGCTTGGAAATTTCCTGGTGATGCAAAATCGCTGAAATGGTTACAAAATTGAATGCACAGGGTTGGTTTTTTTAAGAAATAATTAAATATAAGCAAACTAACCAATGGCTATTTGATTTGGGTGGGTGTAAGGCTGACTGGGTATTGCATTTTGTGACCAGAGATGTTCGCTTTTTAGCTGAAGTAACTTGGCCTGTACATGAAGGTGAGTTCTCAGGAAAAGGGTAGGAGAATGAAATAACAGCTTGTATTTAAAGTACAATTAAGGTTTGTTAAACCTCGGCATGGATGGTATAAACAAGAAGTAAATCAATTATAGCTTTTGTTAACTTGGTGCATTTCTGGAACGCTGCCGTCAAGATAAGAACTGAACTCACATAAAATTTGCATTTTCAGTTTGTTTCTTACTTTTCAAATGTAAGACATGGGGACAAAGAGTAGTGTTCTGTCCTTTGCCACCATGGGGACTGCAGAGGTCATTTATGGCAATAATATGAAAACGATATTCCTGATTTAAATGCTCTGAGCTTGGGTCTGACAGTTTTAATGCGGGACAGGTTTCATAGCCTTAGTGATGAACAGAAGGTCTCTTTTAATTTTCTGTTTCAGTTACTACGTTGTGCCATTTATGAAGGTGTCTAGATGGTAGTTCTGATATAAAGTTCAATAAAACCTTGCCTATAGAAGATTTTCTCTTAGAAAATACTATAGTTTTACCAACAGGTGCAGTTCTGGGGTAGAATGAAGAGTAACGGTAAATGGACGCTACTTGAGATACTACTCAAAATCTTTGCATTTTTTTGTCCTGTTTCCACAAGTTCCCTTTCCCGGGAAACTTCTTCCCATTTTGGCATTTGCTGATACTGAGCATTACAGGCTAATTGAGTATTAGTGCCGTGGGAATACAGACGTTCCATTTTCATATGTGTATGCAAATAGCAAACTACATGATGCTGAAGGACAGTTTTTTCTTTTTCTGTCTCATTAGTATTTGTGGGAGTTGAATTGAGTTAAAAGCTTATTGTTTTGTTATGCCGAGTACCTGCAGGAGTTTAAAGGAAGAAGCTTTCTCCTGATGTTGCAGCCATTGTCATAACTCATATTCTCACTCTTGTGTTATCATATTTCTTCTTTCGTGTCTTTCAATAACAAATTACAATTTTTCAGGCACTTCATAACTAGGAAGGTCTCATGTGTTTGTTGCTTTGTAGTCTCGGGCTGGATCCAGCTGTCATACTGGTGGCGAGGGAGTGCTGTGGTGTGTGCTCATGTGCTACTGGGAGGATGCTGACTGGGGAGGGCCTCCAGCTGTTGAATCTCCTGCTGTATTTCCTTGTCTGTTAAACCGTGGATTTCGTAGCGGTAGCAGATTGAGATAGTTTTTCTTACAAATTGTCATCGCTCAAAAAAACATTTTATGAACTGTATTAATTTAACAATGTATAAATTCCTCTTTGATTTGTGGGGTTTTGAGATATTTCAGTGCTTTCTACAGCTTTAGGATCTCGATAGCAAGTTTGTGATTTCGTAAGATAGAGGATAGCATGAGGCGTTGTACAACTGTAGAGATATGTTACTGATAAAAAATGCCTGTTGCATAGAAGACAGGAGGGTTAGAGCCTCTATGAGGACAGGCTGAGAGAGTTGGGGTTGTTCAGCCTGGAGAAGAGAAGATTCCCTTCCAGTATCTGAAGGGGGCCTACAAGAAAGCTGGAGAGGGACTTTTTACAAGGGCATGTAGTGATCGAACGAGGGGTGATGGCTTCAAACTGGAAGAGGGTAGATTTAGACTAGATAACAGGAAGGGATTTTTCACTCTGAGGGTGGTGAGACACTGGAACAGGTTGCCCAGAGAAGCTGTGGCTGCCCCATCCCTGGAGGTGTTCAAGGCCAGGCTGGATGGGGCTTGGAGCAACCTGGTCTGGTGGGAAGTGTCCCTGCCCACGGCAGGGGGGTTGGAACTCTAATATCTTGAAGGTCCCTTCCAACCCTAACCAGTCTATGAATCTTAATACGCTGGTTTGGCCCAGCAACCCTCTTCAGGAGAGGTGGCCATAGCGTTTGGCCTCCTCCAGGTCAGAGCATGCTCCTTGGCCTCTTTTATTTCCTACTATGGATGGTAACCATCTAGTTTCACTCCTGTTTCTTCTTTCTAATTCAAACATTTATTTTAAGACAGTGTGTAGCATGATTTTCACATACTACTCTTTTTACTTCTATTGTTATTTTCACAGTAATGTACAGATATTTGTCTGGTTTTGAGGCATGATTAGATGCACCTACAGAATTAATAACTGTTGACCAAGACGGTTCAAGAATAAAGCCAACATTCACATATACTGAATGCAGGTGCAACCATCTGCTCAGCCTCCTGGGAAGATTTTGATGATATTTAATAAAACATAAGTAATATTGATGTAGATAAGGAATTTTTTTTTTTATCCAATTCATTGCAGTTGAAATGGGTTTCTTACAAAAGTGCAGCTCATTTGTGGAGAATATGAACATAACTTCTTTTTTTCCTCTTCGTGCACTGAAAATAATCATTCCAGAAAATTACACTTAAAGCATATTTATTCTAAAGTTGTTTGGGCAGTGTTTTAGTCTGTATCGGCACTGAACTGATCTCTCTGTGATGCGTACCTGCTTCTTTTGCTGTAGGTGAAAAATGACTATATGTTAGAAATAGCAGATCAAGTGGACCAGGAAATTGCTTTGAAACTAGGTTGCCTTGAAATCCGGTAAGCTGATAATTTCATTTATTATTCAACATGTTACCGACTGAATATATATATACATTAATTTTGAAACTGCTTGTAGTTCATCGATTTCTGACCACTAGAGTTGAATAAAACATCATAAGACTTTTTTTTTTTTTTTTGCTACAAAGTAGTTTGAAGAAAAACTGAATAGACTGTGTTGTAACCAGTTTCTAGTGATTTTTAAATTAACATTAATTTAAAAATTTTAATTAATGACATCTTGCTACTGCCTTTTGGGTGAATTCGTCGTCTGAATAATTCAAAGGCTTGTAGAGTACAGTGAAGTAAACCTAAAAAAATGCATCTGTGGTGTTATTTAGCAAATAGTGTTGTCATTGTGCATATATAAATGCTACAGCTAGAGAATGTAATTAAAGCTAAATATTGCTACCTTTCTTCTCTGCATTTACTCAATTTTTAATGTGCTGTTTTCAAATGATTAAATCTTAAGGATTCTTTTGGGTGTTTGTGGTGTTCTTGTCGACTGTGTAGACAGCTGGAAAATAAAGATAAATTTATCAGATTAAGAGATCCTTGAGAGAGCTCCCAGCACAGCTTTTGAAATGCATGTTTTGGTTTTTGATAATTTATGGAGAATTTCCAGCCTGAAACATTTGCTTTAGTTATGCTGTTGTCTCGCACAGGGGGATTAGGGAAGAAGTAACGTTGATAAGAAATTAATGGCAAATGTAAACTTGTTAGCAGAGAATGAAAGTGTCCTTTGAACAGTACTTTCCCAAATAAAAGCAAATTCAGGCTAATGAAATTGCCTGGGTATCGTTGGAGAACCTGATGTCTTTGCTCTAAGTTTTGCCCATAGCCCCAGAGAAAACAAAAATTCTTTGTGTAACTGCGAATTCCTTACACCCTTACAAAACTGTTGGTGCCTTATTTCAAAACATGCAATGTGGATAATAATCCATGATTATTTTGTTAGCCAAGTCCTGCTCTCCATGGGTCTCATGCCCTTGCTCTTCAGAGCGTTTTCCTGAGATGTTTCTGTAGCTGACTACTGAGACTCTCTTCCCATAAGCCTTACTAGTCCGCTTTCCCAGTGAAAACAACGATCCAACTCCCAACAAACGGCTACACATTCTTGATTTATTTATTAATTTATTTTTTTTAAATGTGAACAGGTCTAGATTGTTCAGTTTTCAGCATTCCCTGCTTCCTTCGGTTCTCCCTAGTACGTGCCCAGACACGAGGCGGGAAACACTGAAAGGGCAGAAAAGGGTAGATTAAATCATTTTGGTAGCAGTGGAGTTGAACTGGTTTAAAGTGGCTCTGAAAACACACTACTGCTGTAGTCCTGTGTAATGTTCCATACACTGAATTATTTTGTAAAATAAAAATCTTGATCTGTTGAGGCAGGAGAATAATGTACTAATTTTTATAATTGAATTCATTGTGCCAATGTTTTCTAATGGTAAGTCTCTGAAAGATTTTGACTACGTTAATGTTGTAGTTTTAGGCTGGATCATCCAATAATTGTCGCTTTCAAATATTTTTCCTGACTTCAGGAGATCCTACGGAGAGATGAGAGGCAATGCATTAGAAAAGAAGTCCAACTATGAAGTGTTAGAGTAAGTATTGTGTTCTAGCTTCAGGTTCTAACTGTATCTTAATCAGGAACATTGAATTCAGTTCAGTAACAAAATGTTTCTGGCGTAATTTTTTATTCAATGAAGTTTGAGAACTTTGAGTGCTTTAATACAAGAAAAGGATGATGAAACCTATCAAGGTATGGAAGTAGGAAGAGCACATTTAACTCTGGTCCAGGGAAACAGGGTTAGAGTTGTTTAAACATGATCACAAGGCTTATTATGACATATTTTTTTTGTGATTTTGCTCATGTTTGTGGGTTCATCAAGCCTAGTTCTAAGGTGATTCTGTTTCTAAATTGTTTTCTGTGCATACTTGCATTCTTCAGTTGTGACTCATCTGTGGTAAAGTTTGAGTTACTTGAACATGTTTGTGGTATTGTTTTTTCTTCTGTTTGCTCAGTGCGTGGGTTTCCTGAATGGTGGCCTTGCAGTTAGGAAGTTTATTTATCTGTGGATCACAAATCTTAAGATGACCAAGAATCATCCTTATACTGAAAGCATTTTGGCTACTTAAGGACGTCGTACAGTCGATGGCTTCAGTCCAAGCAATCCAAAGTCCTTTAGAAGCTTTAGGGGTTGAAAACTGGTTTTATTTGTATTACTTTAGTGGAACAAGTTTCACACCTACATATGTACATACACCAGTGATCTGCTCCTCACTACTAATTAGCTTTGTGAAAAGATACTGTAAGTTTAACTTAAAATTGGTATAAAAGGTTTGTGTAGCAGTGAAGTCTCTGTTTTTATTCTATTTTTAATAAAACGCACGTGCTAACTTTTAGAAGTGTGAAATTAGAGAATTTGGAGGTGGAAGATGAGATTTTTCATCACAATGAATAAGTTCACGAGGACTTTTGAGGAAACTGTGATTTTAACAGGCAAAGATAACTTTAATGAATTGCCTTCTGATTTCTATAGTTCCTGCTAGTTCTATAGCTCTCCTCCAGCTGTGCAGAATTTTTACAGCTTTGTTTTTGTTTGAATTAGGGTTTTTTTTGAAGGACTTGAGTTTTCTGTCAGTAGCCACTAGTAGAAATATCCCGGTTGAGGAATGACAGAGAAAGGACTAATAAAAACGAACAGGATGAACAGACAGACAGGGCTAAAAGGTGATTTAAAAAAGATGTGAAGGTTCTGTGACCTGGAGAAATTCGGATCCTTCGTCATCCTCTTTGGGAAAAGGGAGCTTGTGAGTTACAGTGGTTGCAGTTTACCTACGTTCCAGCAAGAATTTAAGAGAGGTATTTTTAAGTCAGTAATTTAGCAACTCAAAATCTACAAAACATTAGGAATTAGGTTAAAAGCTTTGGAAACGATGAGGAAAAAAGGGTCGTAACAAATGACACGAAGTATTAATTAATAATTATAACAGGTGAGAGTTCCTGGAGGGCTCGCTGTGGGGCTGCTTCCAGTTGAACAGTGATGTGTCTCTTTCAGGTCGTGCCTTTTCCAAGCAGTAGCTGGTTTGGTGGGAAATAACTTAATTGCTGCTGGGAAAGACAAAGCGAAGTAAAACCCTGATATGCAAAATGTAACAGCTTAATGCCCTGCAGAACTGGAACTGTGGGATTGTGCACTTCAAGATTATTTTTTCTTTGAGAAGCAAAATGTGTTTTGTATGGGAGAGATGGAGGATAAAAGCACCTTAAAGAGGCTATAGATAATTATAAGCTACTAAGAGTCTGCAAGAAGTGCCAGAGAACCCCCAAATTTATTCATTCTCTCTTACCACCTTAATAGCCCATGAAGGTTTATCTACACAAGTAATATTTATTTCTCAAGTGAGGCTTTTTGTTTGTGGGGTTTTTTTTTTCTAGTTTTAGTACATCACGAGGCACTTCACCAGCTGAGTGCAATTTTTAAATGGCACTTTTTTGCATTTGGTGTGATTGCTTCTTGCCTGGCTTTGTCAGATGTCTATTTGATGTGTAGTCGTCTTTGATCGGATTTTCATACAAGACCAAATGTGGATGGGAAATGGTAGATAGAATCAAACCGTTAAGTAGCCTTTAATAGTTGGGCCTTCATGTAATGAAAGAAGAAATTTTTTTTCATAATAAATGTGAAGCCTGTTAGCATAGAGCAGGGATAATTACAAGTACAAAAATGGGAGCTATATGAAGGAACAGCTGCAGCCACAGTTTTGTAAAAAGCATGTTAAAGTCTATTATGTAAATCTAACATTACTTTTTTGTTGTAACTTCAATTGAGATGAAAAATAGAAATAAAGATATATGTTGCCTGAAGCTGCTTAGCATTATGTGACGAGCGGTATCATCTGTCTGTAGTTGGTATTTTATTAATTCTGTTGAAGTTTATACATTAAAAAAATATGTAAAATTATAGTTAAGCCTGCAAGTAGGTTGGAGTAGATGCAGTTTAATACAAAGCTGTAGTAGAACTGTAGGAACCAGGATCTTGCTACTAATTATTATTATACTAATTACTATTATTATACTAATTATTATTTCTGATTACTACTGGTAATTTCTGATTACTACTGGTAATCAGAAAACAGATGTCTGAGTTGTTAATCTGAAGGACTGAGTTGTGTATATCCCAAATTGGCCATTTTCTCCCCAAAAAGCAGAGCTGAGGAGGGAAGGGAAGGACTTTTTCGGGTTATGTGTTTAAAACTGTTTGTATGGTCTAATTTCCAATGCTTGCTCTCTTGTTTATAGGTGCCCATAGTTTGTTATTGACTGTGGCATTAAATCTGTACGCTTCTTACGTTAAATTCTCCTCCAGTAAATAAATTCCCCATCTCAGCTAAGCACAGGACATGCTTTATTAACAAATTTTATTGACTCGTCTTGTGTTGCATTCTGCGTAAGAATTTCTTCTGAATTTTTTACATAGAGATCTGGGCAAAAGGCTACTCTGCAACTCTTTTTTCATAGTGAATGGAGTCAGCTTGTCGCAGCCGTGTGCTGCAGTGCTGTTCAAATGAGTAATCCTGGAGGGATGTTGGGCGCTTCATTTTTGAAAACACCATTTTTATCTCAACTGCTTAATGCTCAACTAATATATTCCTTGTCAAAATGTCTTTGCATGTTATTTAGATGGTAATAGTGCGTTAGGTTTATTTAACTGTGTGGGATGATAAACCGCATCTAATTTGCATTTGAGAAGAAATGCATCAAAGGAATTAACATTTATGAAAGTTTGATAATCTTTCAGCTCACTGTCATTGCACAGATGCCAGGGTTCGCTGCTGCCCATGAACGTTCTGCTCCTCTCAGTTGAGGGTCTTTTTAGTATGTTTTGTGAAATTGTATAATACTTGTCTTTAGAGAGCTTTAAAAGTACCTTCTTTTCTTATTCTGAGTCAGCTTTTTATACTGACTTTAGTGTTGGCTTTCTTCTTGTGCCGGTAGGTAGCAGTAACTAGATACTCCATATCTCAGGCTGGCTTGTCTTTTTTTTTGCCACGTGTAATTCAGATGTGTTTGTATGTTCAAAGCATGCAGTCATGGAAAGCTTGCTTTGATACTCGTTTCATAAACATTGCTTATTTAAAAATGATTGTAACCTCCGAAATTTAAAGGAAAAAAGTCCGTAATGCCTTTGAGAGGCAAGGATATAAGTCCTGTTCCTATTTACATTTTTCTTTAAGTTTTTCCTTTTTCTCATGCAAATTTTCTGCTAATACTGTACAACTTGTTCAAAGTCATACAACTTTTGATATACCTGGTTGTATAATGATCATCATCTGCACTAACACATCTCTGGCAACTTCTCAGGTATCTTTCTTGAAGCTAAAGTTAGTTGTAGTGATAGATACACGCATCAGATAAAAGCTCGGAGCAGCGCATCTGAGCCACAAAAATACTTCATTTTTCCGGCTCTGGGTTTCAAAGGAGGGCTGCAGCCCTAGTTATAAGTGCGCAGGTGAACTCGATGTAATTCAGTTTGCAAAATCTGAGCTCACGGACAGAATTAGGAGCCTGATTTACAGATGCAAAAAGTGAGATTCCTTGCAATAAAAAGCTGGGAATGCTCGATATGAAGAAAAAGTGACGGCAGAAATGGAAAAAAAATAAAATCCACTTTAATTATAGTCCTGCAAAGGATAAAACTGTAGTGGAATAGCAGTCAACGTGCTAACTGAGGTGATGTCATGGGAAGTCTTTCCCTTTATGTTGTATCTCCTGCTCAATTCTAAGAGATGCTTATTAGAATTTGCCATTTTCACTTCTCAGCTTCCTACATGCTGTAAATTTTTTCAATATTTTTTAAACTATTAAAACGTACAGTTTTTATTCTCCAAAATTCTCTGTGTCCAGGCCAACTTTTCAAATAATACAGTTTCCATACCAGGTGCCTGTTGTAAATGTGATTTCACTGAATTTCACTGAATTTTCCTTTTGGATTTAACCTAAAGCCACTGCTCTCCTGCATTTGCTGTGGAGTGGCTGCAGTGAGCACTTCAGTGGTTCTGTGTTTGTCACTCTGAGATGGTCAAGGACCTTACTATGGAAATCATTTACTATATGGCATGTGCTAGATTAAAAACAAAACAAGACCGAACCTTGAAAAACAGCAATATAATATTGCACGATGTTCTTTATATTAATGCTCTGTGTGTTTTTATTTCAGGAAAGATGTTGGGTTAAGACGTTTTTTCCCGAAGAGTTTACTAGATTCAGTGAAGGTAATTACAGTTCCAGTCAATTGTATACTACTAAAAAAAAACAGTCAGTGTCAGAAATGTGAAAATTGCATTATTACTTTCCCTGTATAGTTGTAAGGGAATTGCTGTGCAGCTTGTGCTGGCAGAACTAAAATGATAGTGATTTATGTGGCCTTGCTGAGCTGCTGTGAGAGAGGTCCACTTCTGCCTCTCAAACCTTGTTAAAAATGAGTCCTCAGATCCCTTAGTATTAAAAAACTTTTTTTCTTTTTTTTTTTTTCTTCTCTCCCCTAAAAAAGAAATTAGATTTCTGGAGAAAGAGGAAAGGGACATGTAAGAAAACAACATATTTTTAGTGGCCACTCAATAAACCATATTCTGCTTTCCTGAAGGCTGTATCCAGCTCATTCAAGGACGATTTCCAGTAATTTCCACTTGTGTTAATCCTGGTTAAGACTATAAATGTTACTTGAGTCTCACTTCCATTGAAGTCCATATGTTCCCAGAGTAAAAAATGCAAATTTTTCTCGACATGTTTTTAAAAGGGGGTCAAGAATGGTCAGCAAGTATTTTTACAGTTATCGCCGTCTTGATATGAATGTCTTGGTAAAATATCTCTTACCATTCATACGTGAAAGTGTAAATCATAAACTGGTATTTTAGAGCTGGATTTGGTAATCAGGGATGGTTTTATAGAAATAATAGAGTTCTACTTCAGATTTAGAAAGTTTCTACTTTGTGATTTAAATGGATAAACAGAAAAGGTCTGTCATCGAGAGGTTTTGTTTCAAAAGACTTTTGAAAATCAGAAGCAAATGAAGTCAAGTGGATTTAAGTAATCCCTCTGCATTTTAATTTAAGCAATTATCTGAAACTCTATTCTCTTCTAATGGGAGAAATTGTGGTGAAAGGCTCCAGACGTAAAAGAATGAATAACTGTCTCAAAAAATGGTATTACGGAGCCAGAAACCTGTTCTTTAGAAATTGTGAAATGGGGAGAAAAGGAGAAAGAAGTAGCAGGAATTACCAGAAGGTGAAGCTGAGTAGAACCTTGCAAAGACATGAAAAAAACATTGGACATATGAAGAGGAAAAATAGGGCTGCTTTTTAATGAAAGTGAAATCCCTATTAAAAATCATCTAGGATTGGTTCAAATGATTAAATGACTCTTGCATCTTCTGAAGACCAATGATTTTGAACTGGCAGGAAAAGAAGTTCAAGGCAAACTTGAACATAAGAGGTTCTATCTAAACATGAGGAGGAACTTCTTGACTTTGAGGGTGGCAGAGCCCTGGAACAGGCTGCCCAGAGAGGTGGGGGAGTCTCCTTCTCTGGAGACATTCCAAACCCACCTGGACACGTTCCTGTGCAACCTGCTCTGGGTGGACCTGCTCTGGCAGGGGGTTGGACTAGGTGATCTCCAGAGGTCCCTTCCAACCCTGCATCATTCTGTGATTCTGTTTAGCTGAGCCATGCACTATGTGGGTATAGCAGGGGTGCAAACACCATGGGGAAAAACATCTACTGAAATAAAACAGACAATTTAGGGGTGAGAGGGATGCGGGGAAGTGGATGTAACCCAGGTTGTGTGTAGTTTGCAAATTAGGAGTCTTCCCTGTCGCTCTAAGTCATGCCTTGAACAAAAGCTGAAGGAAAGAAAACATTGATAGGAAGTATTTTAAGAGGAAATTAGGTGTGGTTTTCAAATGGACTTCCTAATATTTACACCTTGTTAGTGATCTCAAAGTGAAGAGTAAGTCTTTTTTGTGGACTTCCGAAGTCCAAATAACATACCATATGCCAAACACCCACCATATGCCATTCTGCACGGTAGTCAAGATGGTACTGAAACTGGCCAGGAGAACGAACCATGGGCAGAATAAAGTATCTTTCAACAACTGAGTGGCTGAAATACTTTAGACAGCTTGAGCTAGCGGGTTTTTTTTCGTTTTATAGTGTCATTGCAAAACTGACCATCATTTTCTATGTGAATAAGGACCCCCTTGGATCACCGCTATTAGAGTAATTCTTTTCTGAAAACTCCATTTAAAAAATTCTGGCTGTTTAGACTTCTGAGTGTTCTTTAAAGGCTTACTAAAAATGAAAGCCTAATCTGACTGGAAGCGCTAACGGCCAAAGGAAGTTTATATTTGTGTAGTGCCTGGAGCTGCTATAGGCAACCTGAAAGAATGAAGAGCTTTAATGCCATTACAATAGGACATTGAGATAAGTTTTGGTAGAGGAACAATAGTAATTCCTGTCTTAACCTTGACATATTGCAAAAATAAGCACGGGTTTGTCTTCTGTCATTGTTAGTTGGAAGATATATTAGAAATGGGTATTACTAAGGTTTTTTTTTTAAACCCATTCGGTCACTTTAGATATGGGTCAAGCTTTGGCAAAGGGAAAAAGAATAGATGTGTTTGTGGTTTTAACAGTTTGGCATTATGTGATGTAAACAGCGACGAAAAATGAGTGGGTCACCTGGCCCTGCCCCACTGACAGAACGTACCTGTGCTCCTCCCTCTTTTCCAGCCTAAATCCTTCCCTGATTCTTATGATTAGGGCAGATGAGGAGAATGCACGGAACTTTTGTCCAGATGAATTCTAGTGTTTAGAAACAGATGGTTTTATTCAGGATCCTTGATTGCTTGTTCAGTTTTGGGGCATGTTAAAGAAATTACTTTTAAGATTCCATTTTTATTTTCATACGAGTGGCAGCTTTCCCAAGGATTATACATTATGTACAGGCGAATTCTTCACTTTTCTTAAGTCTTAGTTTAGTTATCTTTTTTTTTTTTTTTTAAATGCACTGTTTGAAAGCCTGCTTGTATCCTTTATGTACTTTATTTTTCAGGAAATAAATGTAATTAGGTGTCTTGCTCTGGCCCACTGTCCCAGATGTTGGGAGGGTGATTTCTGCCGCTCTTTTTAAATGGTTATTTCTGCCCTGAAAACTGTTAATAAAATAATAGGAAATAGTATTTGTTTTCTTTATATTCTAGTATTTTTATATACTAGTAAAAATAGTTTAATTTAAAAGTTTGGTTTGTTTTTTACATTAATTTTAATTTACTATTTAAATTTTATCTTTTCGCATACCTTTACATATTATCAGACTTTAAGAATCCACTATATTATAGATAGTCTGAGATATTGTGCGCAGAGATTAAGATACAGCTACAGCTGGGTTGTTACTACCAGAGAAGACAATGGTGATTTGAGTTTAAAACCTAATGTGAAGGTGTAGGTTGCTTTTTTTTTGGTTTTGTGTTGATAGACACTTAGGAAGTTGGGAGAAAAGAGCAATCTGGGAAAAATAGTTCCTGCAAAGGTTGACGTGTTGTATTTTATTACATCTTATTCAAAACATCACTAGTTAGGTATTCCCTCTATAATATGTTGAATAAATAATTTTGTTTCCCAAGCAGAAGTTAGAAGGCGAACTGTTACTTACATTTTGAAGCTGTTTTTTTCTTGAGAAGTGTCTGCATCTCACTAATAAAGAAACTGTTAGTGATAGAAAGTGACTGAAACTCTTAAAATGCACCATCACTGATTAGATGTAAAATAATCCATCTTTAAACATTTTAATACACAGGCCAAAACACTACGAAAATTAATCCAACAAACATTTCGACAATTTGCCAACCTCAATAGAGAAGAAAGTATTTTGAAATTCTTTGAGATCCTTTCTCCAGTGTACAGATTTGACAAGGAATGCTTCAAGTGTGCTCTCGGTGTAAGTAGAGGAATGTGACGGTCACTGTGTGCTGTAGTTGAGTCTAATTGGTTTTCTTTAGTTCTGCAACTAATTAGCTCCTGTTTTGATGCAGAGATGAGTTCTTAGATTTCATTAACAACAAAATACATTTATTGATTTTACTTAGAGCTTTCTCAGATGACTGTTATAAAAGCACGGTTCATTAGTAGGGTAAGAATTGTACATTATTAAATATTTTTCTTGGTCCTTTGTGAAAGTCAAGCAATTTTTAACCTGGTTTCCTGAGAAAATGAGACTTCTCAGCTTCTTCTGTTTGTAAATTTTCCTCTTAATACCTTTTAATCTCTACCAATTTCACATTTTGAGAAAGGACCTTAAGTCTGCGGGCTTTGTGAAAATAGACACAGGAGTAGAAATTAGAACGTGAACATCAATGTCCATGAGAAGAGGAAATGCAGGAAATATATAGTTCTCATGTAGACCTAAGATAAAACACATGGAAATACATTTTGAGTAGCACGGATCCCCAGGAAACCAGTCACGAGGAGTTTTGCTACTTATTGAATTGCTTGATTTTAATATATTTTAAATTCCTTGAAGAGTTTCAAAGCTTCTGGAGATTAATTATTAAAAATTGTAATTATGACATTGGAGAGTAGTGTTCCATAGTAAGGTCTTGTCTTCGTATTGAAATTTTGCCCTGTCTTTCTCCTTCCATTCTGAAGTCAAGCTGGATTATTTCGGTGGAGCTGGCAATCGGCCCAGAAGAAGGAATCAGTTACCTGACAGACAAGGGTGCAAATGTAAGTCTTCCTGCTGGTTTCTTTTCTCGGTTACTGTCTTAACAACCATGACCTGTTGTGAACAAAGGGGAATGGCAAGTCTAATCTTTGAGTTGAACACAGAAGAGCTGGGAAATTCAGCGTGTACAGCTGTTATTCAGATATTACTAACTCGGGATTTGGGATCGGAGAAAATGCACTGGGATAAGTAGAGAGATGGTGTCAGCCTTAGCGCTGAATTTGGTGGCTTTTGTAGCCAGCAAAGTGCTCACTTGTAGAATTTAAAGCATTATTGATGACTTTTTAACAGTGAAACATGAAAATTATTCTAAATTATTCTCCTCTTTGTTAGGAATGCGTAAATGAAGAGCTTGTTTAATCCGTATTGAGCACTCGTGCAGTCATTGCTGGCTTATTTGCTTTACTTCATACCCTTAATGGTCTTTCCATCACCTGATATGGACTGTGTTATGGTATTTCCCGTGCACCTCCATGGTGCAAGGAAGTATGTTCAGGCAGGTTCTCGTAGCAAAATGCTTGGGATCTTTACAGTCATGACTTCAGTTGAGTCCATGTCCAACTTATATTTAAATTCACTCAAAGGTAGTGAAAAGGTTTGAAAGCTGGGTATAAGAACATACCTTGTACAACCATCTGGTTTGTGTTCGGTGCGCTGAGTGCGTGTTCCAGGGGCACAAACTGTTGAGTCTGACCTGCAAGAGGTTGTTTCCACCAAGTACTTCAGCGGGTGCCTGGAGTTACTCAACACTGACCTCTGTGGGCAAACTTGGAGCTTGGCTTCATTCTGCAAGCACTGTGGATATTTGAATATGTTGTTGGCCAAAACCTAACGACAGTGTAGGAGGCAACAGAGGAACAGACTTCTACAAGTGTAATTTGGAGATCAAATTCTACTTGTGCATTTGCAACAGCAGGAATAATGGCCAAGTATTTTCCACTAATTTTGAAATATTCTTCTCTTTTTCCATTACTTTTCTGCAGCCGACTCATCTAGCAGACTTTAATCAAGTACAAACTATTCAGTATTCAAACAGTGAAGACAAGGACAGAAAAGGGATGTTGCAACTCAAGATAGCAGGTGCCCCTGAGGTATGATGTTGAGAGTTGTGATAAACTTCCCAGCTTTGGTTTTCCTGGGAAGGGCTGGAGATTAGTATCCTCTTAATGAAGATATTCTGTATATTTTACTCCTCTTCTGATGTGTAACTTCATTCTGGATTTTTCTGCTGTCAGTGTAAATATGTACTAAATGTGTACTGTGCATTTGCACACGCATGTTCAAGCTGGGCACTGCCTGTCTGTGTGTGTGTACAAGTACTTCAGTTATTGTTAAACTCTCTTGCTCCTCCTGTAGTTACAGCCAGTGCATTATATTTTAACATTTTTATATTCCAAGCATTCTGCGGTTGTTTGATTTTTCTTGTTCTTTAAGGGGTAGTTGAGTGTGAGCAGGTCACTATTATACTAGTCAGGTATTTTTGGTTTTAAAATAGACTAAAAACTCATTACATGTTTTAGGATTTGCATCTGGTGCTTGTATACTTTAATGTTGGTAAAAGAAGCTTAATTACAAAATACCAGCCCTTGAGTGCAACTTAATAGTATCCTGGATATGTATATGATGCTGTGTCCTAAAGAGGAAACTGAGCCATCTCACTTTTGTGGAAAGGGGAAATATGAAAGAGGGAAAATTTGTTCCCTCATTATAGACGCAGAGCTGGAAGTGAAATAAAATCTCCTTGGTGCAACTGGAAAACAGTCACTGTGGCAGAGCCAGACTCGGGGCAAGTGGGCAAATCTGTGCAGAGATGATGAATGTTGGTGGTATTAAAATGAATAGCTTGTCTGTAGGTCTCTCATCTTTTCCACTGTCTGTATTTTTTTATTTTTTTTTTATCTTTTTTGAAATTGGGAAGGTTGCTTTTTAAGGCGAAGAATAACTGGCTGCAAAGGGGTGGAAAAAAGATAGCACCTGTAAGAGCTTTAAGGAATTAGCAGCTTCTTCAGAATTGTCATAATTATAGCTGTGAAAGCCATAGGAGTTGTAACGAACCGTGGTTGACTGAAAGTTTAGCCAGGAAGCCACTTAATAAGCCCAGATTAATATTACATTTGGGTGGAAGGTTTTACCAGCCATGCTTTCTGAGCTTTGCGTTTCGAACTTGCGACAGAAGAATCTGATAGTTCTTCCTCACCCACGTTTTTCTGTTTACTGTTTGCAAGTGTGTGTGAAGTTCTGATGCAATGACACAGCTGTTCTGCTCAGTGTTTGCAGCTACAATAATTCCTCTTTGTTGGTGACTTGCTTTTTTTTTTTTTGCCTTCTTTAGCCTCTGACGGTGACAGCACCATCCTTAACCATTGCGGAGAACATGGCTGACTTGATAGACGGCTACTGCCGGCTGGTGAATGGAGCTACGCAGTCTTTCATTATCAGGCCACAGAAAGGTAAGGAGGTGTTTCGTTCTGGTAGTTCCTAGACTCATATCTAGATTATTTTGTGCTTGAATAGAGGACACAAGGTATCAGCAAAAGCCTCACTTGAAAGCTCTTGTCTTTCAGGGAGGAACCATCAGGTACATTTGTTATGAGCCACACTGAGAGTAAACATCACTCCATCAAAAATTACTTAATGGCTGATAATTTAGACTAGTTTTCAGCAACACTGCTTTGCAGTATTCCGAACTTAACTAGCAGGTGTAAATAAGTTGTAATTAAAGGCACTCCTAACAGGGATGTGTTGTCTTGAAATGTGTTTCCCTAATATATAAGTGGAAATTCTGAGTGTTTGGTTAAGGTTCTGACTAGTGTTAATTTTTAAAAATACCTGCCTTCCTCCTGCATACTCCGTTTAAAAACTTCGAGAGAAGTCTCATGAGCCTTCCTCATAAAATAAAACTAAAGCAGAGATATGCATTTTGTAGTGCTGATCAGTCGATTTTGTAGCAATCCACTAGCCAGAAGCAGTGAGGCCAGGGTGCTGGTACACCTAACTTTAAAGAGAGAATTTTAATTAAATTTCATTAGCATTTCTAATTTCAGCCAGCTTTAATTATTGAAAAACACCCAAGCAAAGCTGCTTAAGAATGGAAATTTCTGTCTTCCTGTACTAATCTTTACTTCTGGAAGTCAACCCAGCATTTTTGGTATCTAAAACAATGAACAAACTGTTTCCTTCTTCCCTAGTTGTAATACAAGAAGGTAGACAAACCATCCCAGAAGCCCTCCAGTCTAAAGCTGAGTCCCTTTTTAACCATGTTTTTTTCTTTCCTGTGCCCCTGGTTTTCCCTGTAGTTTTTCAAATGGAGTAACATTGTTGACATAGTTCAGGTCTTTCCCAGCTCCATACGCAGCATCCTGCCCGAGCATGGAAGGAAAAGAGGAAAAACTGAAATTTGGTCATTCAGTAATGAAGAAATGTGATTGCAGGGTGTCAGATGTTTTGACAGCACTTAGTAATTGTTCAGATTATTCTTAAATTTGCATATTTGTTTGTTATTACTGCCCCTAGTGAGACCCTTAGCTCAAAGACAGGCAGTTCTGTTAGAATTAGCGTTAGTCATGCAGCCTCACCTCCACGCAAAGGAAAATCTTCCCCCCACACGAATATCAGCTCTTCCAGCCAACCTGGTGCGCAGCTCAGGGACGATGAACCATTGGCATGAAAATTCAACACCAAAAGGATAAGGTGGCATCAGTGATAATGCTAGTAAATAAACTAGAAATACAGTTGGCATCACAAATCAAGATTTTCATTTCATTAATCTAGTTTAAACCTGTGAGCGATTGTCTTTTGTGCCTCTTCTTTTCTAAAAGATCATGGTTTGGGGTTTGTTACAGTCAATATTCACTCCCAGAACTTTCTTTTTAATACCCAGTGGTTTGGCTGTTCTTCAGCCTGAGTTATAGTAGTGAAAGCTGAGCTTTTAAAACTTCTTCATATCTTAACACATTACTTCTCCCCCCGTCCCGGTCGTGCTAAGCTCATGGAGGACTCTGTCATCTGCTTCTTCCTTTAGAGGCACATATATAGAGTAAATCCAGTTCTTGCCATTTCTGCACTGGTGCTATTTCAGAAATTGGGTCCATTCAGTCTACGTTGCCAATGCTATTATTGGCTTTTCCTCTACTAGAATGGCTTGCGCTTTTTTTTTGGTATAAATGCTCTTAAATCCACAAAGTACCTCTGCCTGAGGGTTTCCAGTTCTGCCACTCACAACAGCAGCTGCAGGCAGTCAAGCCCTTCATCAGGTCTTAGCTGTGTTCATCCAGTGCCCAAGCTCTGCTTTGTGGCATTGATTGCACTCCTGTCACGTGCGTTTCCATTTCCCAGCCCAACCCTGCTCTCTCACCCTCTGGGCTGCTCTTCCCCAGGCGAGGGACCAGCTCCAGACCAAATCTCCACGGGATTTCCATCTCCTCTTCAGTACTTGTTCCATGATGCGTAGAAGGCACCTGGGGTGCATCGAGAAGTTGGTCAGGTTTGGGTCACCTGTCTTGTCCCCTCCTCCCCACAGCTGGGACCTCTCTACACTTTTTGCATTTCTGACCCTTTAATGGGCAAAGAATGAAATTAGCTGACCTTGGGTGTTACAGCAATAAATATAAGCAAGAGCCTCTCTGCAGACCGTTCCTTGGCATGAAGCACAAACATTGGTCTTGCCACCCTGAGAACGAGCAGTTTTCTCCACAATATGCTGTTAATTTCGGAGAGTTAGAAGAGGCCTCGCTAAGATGTAAAATTACTGAATAGAAAGTTGGTTCTGTTTTACTTCAAACCGGGACAGTGTGGCCAGCAGGTGGAGGGAGGTCATCCTCCCCCTCTGCTCTGCCCTGGTGAGGCCCCATCTGGAGCACTGGGTCCAGTTCTGGGCTCCCCAGTTCCAGAAGGACAGGCAACTGCTGGAGAGGGGACAGCAGAGGGCTACAAAGACGATGAGGGGCCTGGAGCATCTCTCTGATGAGGAAAGGCTGAGGGACTTGGGTCTTTCTAGTCTGGAGAAGAGAAGGCTGAGGGGGGATCTGATTAACACCTATAAATACTACAAGGGAGGGTGTCGAGAGGATGGGCCAGTCTTTTTTCAGGGGTGCCCAGGGACAGGACAAGAGGAAATGGGCACAAACTTGTACATAGGAAGTTCCACCTAAACATGAGGAGGAAGTTCTTTCCTGTGAGGGTGGCAGAACCCTGGAAGAGGCTGCCCAGAGAGGTGGTGGAGTCTCCATCTCTGGAGACATTCCAAACCCACCTGGACATGTTCCTGTGCAACCTGCTCTGGGTGGACCTGCTCTGGCAGAGGGGCTAGATGATCTCCAGAGGTCCCTTCCAACCCCATATCATTCTGTGATGCTGTAACCACCATCTAAGATGAGCCAGGCACGTGGGTCCTGACTCCCTGCTGCTGGAGGTGGCAATAAAAATTGACCCCACTCCATTTGCACTTTTTCTTCCTAATTGTCCTCCTCTGACCAGGTTTGCTGATCATTCAGCTGTTAGGTCTAGTAGACTCCCTAAGCTCTGATCTGTGAGAGAGCAAGATCTCTGATTTTTTGATGTGGTGCACAGTATTAGGCACAATTGGCCTTGCACTGTGGTTTGCCAGCAGGCAGGAACGCAGAATAAATCAATGCATTTAAAGGAGTGTGTTTATTTGTGTGATCCTGTTATTGGTGTCTTTTAATGTAGAGCAGATGAGCAGTGATTGAGTTAAAGGAATATTACACAGCGCTTTGGGAACACTCCTCTTTATGCAAACATTAGGAGAAATCCCTCCAGTTAAAACAAATCGTGGGGTTATTTTGTCTGAGGTTTCTTTTTTTTTTTTTGAAGTTCATAGTCATGCTCAATGTATTAATTAAACATTTTGTAGGAGAGCTGTCCCTACCACGATCTGCGTTCCCAGTTCCCCCCCACGGTGAGCTTTTATTCTTCAAGGCACATCAAAAACAAATCATGTAGCAACTCCGGGTCCAACAGATGTGCTTTCTCCCCTCTTTGAGCTTTCCCATCTCTGATCTGTTGTAAATTCACATCTTTATTGCAAATCTCCTCATAAATTATCCTTCTTGATTGCTAAAAGAACCTTGTGTTTTTGTGATATTATCTGTCTCGCCATCCATTAATAATCCAGTTTTTCTTAATTTGGTAATGTTTAAGACCTGGACAGTGTTTGGCATATTTCCTTTATGTTTGTTTTGTTTTTCATAAATATTTTGGTATATAGGTCCCGCTAGACCAATGTGGAAACTTTAAGTTTAATATTTGTGTTTCCATTATGACACTTAACCCTTAGAGGCAAAAAGCATAAATGAAGCGACTGATAAAAATTTAAACTGATAATAAGTAGCTATTTACTGATTGGACTTGACTAAAATTGGGCAGACTTCCTTTGAAATGGTGAAACGTCCTGATGTGTGGCATCAGGGTGTTGGGCATTTCTCTACTCAGTCCCGTAATACACAAAGGCGAGACTGTAGTTTTCTTTTATAACGTCTGGAAACTTCAGAAATTTTAATATAGGATAAGAACAAGCCAGAATTTACATTATTTTTGCATAATTGCTGTTTATCACTGCTTTCTGAAAGTGTGGCTCTGCCATTTTCTCTCAGGTCACTTTTATCAGTACTGCAGTGATTTAGAGAGTGATAATCTATTTTAATTGCCTTTTCCCTCCTTCCCTTCATACTTCAATCTACTATAAATCACTGGTGTTTTACTAAAGGATCTGTAACTTCCCCATTGTCCTTCCCCACGTGGATACTAAGTGTCTCATCAAATCCAGTAGGGAAAAAAAAGCTTGATTATGTACCTCCAAGTTTTTATTATGCAATACCGTTATCAGAGAAGGACCGGCAAGGATTTGAAAATAGTTTACAAAGAGCTAACTTCACCTCTGGCTACTAAACATTACTGTTGTATAATCTCGCCAAAGGTGAAATCAATACGGCGTGTTACGTGCTTTAATGATTTATTTTAGCCGTCTTGCCTGGAAGTCCAAGTTGGCTTCAATTGTTTTATTTATGTGTTAGCACTTAGCGTGTCTGGGAGATAAAAGAAAAGCCTCTCTTACTAGAGAGATGAGGTACTGTCACACCTGCTGCAAGGTGATTTATTGGAGTTATTTGTTAAGAATAAAAAAAGAACTTTAATATTCTGTATACGTTGTTCTCTCAGATAAGAGTTGCTGAAAGGTCTGTATCACTGGTTAGGAGGAGTTGTGTTGATACGCTGCTCTAAATATACGTCTAGAAGAGTCTTTTGAATTAACATAGTTTCCCTGAGAGATTGTGATGATTATAGTTTCAGGCACGTATATATTGCATATTGAGAAAGGTTGTTTGGAAGCTTCAATAAAATCTTAATCCTGTTTTCTTCTTGTTTACACAGAAGGTGAAAGAGCTTTACCGTCAATACCAAAGTAAGTGTTATGCTTTCTTTTCTTAAATTTAAAAAAACCCCATGTTTTGAAAAATAGTTTTGCTTAAGTGACACTTTAGGACTTTTTATACGTGCTTAATTTTTATTGTTGCTTTTGGATTCTAGGACAAATAGCAGACGGTCATTTGGGACCATGGGGCATAAATGACTGACAGCAGCACTAAACTATACAGATACCAGAAATAAAATCAGAGGAAAAAAGTGCATAATGCATGGAACATATTTGACAGTAACAAAAGAAGGATGTTTTGGAAAAGACTTGACTGGGATTCGGGCTATTTATGTGGAGTCCATGAGTAAATGTAATTATAGGAGCGATGCTAAACAGTTTTTGAATTGTGGTTTCAATCTGTGAGTCAGCCTATGCTCTTTTTTCCTATTTGTCCCTTTTTCTGCTTATGTGAAAAAGAGATTTATTTTTTTTTTCTCCTATCATAAGTCTGTCATGTCATCTTTTGTTAATAAAATTTCCATAATGGGGCCAGTCTGAGTTGGGATCTCTAGGTTCAATGTAATAAGGAATGCCATTTACATAGCTAATACTTTTTAATTTTTATTTTTTTTTTTTTAAGATAGAGCAATGTAGAAAATTCCTTCTCTGATTATAATTGTGGGTTTGTAGAAAATGCTAATCTCTGTCAGGCAAATGGAGTTGCCTTTTTCCTCTGGCTGGTTTTATGGTGATGCTGTATCTAAGATATGCTGAGATGTGCTATCTCCAGCTCATAATTCTTACATAAAGTATACTAAGATACCTCTCTGCACTTTTCTCCTTCCCAAAAAGGTAAATAAGGAAAGATTTCTAATTTAACTGCACTTGAACTAAGAATACTCCTTACATTGTTGGTGTCTCATAATGCAGTGGTAGAAAAGCCTATTAATTCTTCCTGCCGATTCTCTGCGCTCCTGGTGTCAGCGATGAGGTCTCCATCCCATCTGGCAAGTTTTGATGGTTCTCTCCCCTTTCCATGTGGAGTTTCATATTGTGGCCTCCTAAACCAGCCCTTAAACCAAACCATTATTTTTTTTAATGTTTTTTTTGCCATCTTGACTGCTTTCTCTGTAGCCACATTCGGACCCAGTTTAAAGCCGGTTTCATCAGATTGTTTTTCTTGAACCTTTTTGGGCAGTGTCAGGGGTACCCAGTAGAAGGAGATAACTGTTGAAAGACCAAATGAAATTTAGCAGTTTATAGTGTCTCATCGCTTCCTTTTTCCTTTGGGACACGGGGAACATACCTGCTCTCACCCAGCCACCTCATTCTGTTTCTTCCTCGATTCCCGGAAGGAGGCCAGAATTATTATTATTATTTTTTTAACTGTTGGGTGGAGGATGGAACACAGTTTGTTCCTGAATCTGCAAGAAACTAAGGCATTTGGATACTAGTGATAGCTCTTCCTTCACAGGTCCTGCTGCAGTCCTCGCTAGCCAGGTAGCTTTCTCCTGGGGCAGAGAGAGAGGAGTTAAAATGCAGGAAGGAAAAGGAAATGAAAATCGAGGCTGGAAGCAGTGAAATTGGTAAATTTAGTGTGCATTCATACAGAGGAGGAAAACTTGTTTTTACTTAAATAGGTGCAACTGAGAAGCGCAGAATAACTTTTTATGTAAATTTTATGCTTTATTTTTATTCGTAGGGATTTCTGAAATAAAAATAAGGTTGGAAGGAAAAGCTTCTTCCCATTTTTGGGACACTTTACCAAAACTGAATTTGTACACTTGACTCTGTTGAAACAAAGGCTCCACACATGCTCTGAGTCTGGCAGCAGAGGAATGGGCTTTTTTTTTCAGATATATAAAACTACTAGCCAACAGCATCTTGCATCTGGAAAGATTTGCCTGTGCCAGATGAAATTCCAGATTTCTGAAAGCATGAAACACAGTGCTCTCTTACCATTAAAATGGTATTTCTGGATGTACATGAACAAAATTTAGAGGAATTCATTGGGATTTCTGATCCTAGTGAACATTTATACCTTAACTACATTTAAATGGCATTGGTTTTGTTCATTTACTTGACGTGTAAACTCCTTTAAAATTATTGTACCGGATAAGTCATTTTACAGACAAACCCTCAATTCGTACTTTATTTCCAGTAGATAACACAGAAAGTAGAAGCACCATCGGATTACACACATTGACAATATTTAGACATGTACAGCTCGATCTTAAAAGTTTGTACAACTTGGGGTTGGTTTTTTCCCTCGCAGTTGCCCTGTCGTCGTTAATCAGTACGCTAATTAAAACGGTAACGCATTCTCTGCGCTCTTGCTCCCCCAGATGGGTTGGAGATGGTAGATTCCTTGCTGACTTTTCTCCCCCCTCCAAAGCTGTCGCTGCGGGAAATGGATTGGCCCTGCTAATTACAGTAGGTGCCCTGTTAGGATGAATTCCCAGTGTATGTGACCGGGAAGAATGTACAGCATTCAGCGATTCCAACCTCTCTTTTACAGGCTGGCCAACAATGAGAAGCAAGGAGTAAGGTCACACACAGTCTCTGTGTCAGGTAAGGCTCATTCACAAAAAAATAATATACAAGTTTATTTAGAAAGCTAGCAGATGTTCAGGCAGATTTTGGACTCGCGGTTAGCTCACTTCTTGCTACGTGGCTATTGATTTCCCCAACACTTGTAGCCTTTGTAGTGTTGTTTCTAAAGAGAAACTTTTTACAGCCGTCCTGGGTAGCGGCGCTCGCCAGAACAGCCGGAGCCCTGCAGTCCCGCGGGGCCAGAACACTTCAAAGCAAGGCTGCTCCTCAGTATTTTCCCTGAGCTTTGTAATGAAGTAGAAAGTCGGGGGCTGGGACTTAAATTACCTGAGTATGTGTTAATTATGAAGGAGCAGCTTTGACAAGTGAAAATAGGCAATTAAACATTAATCATCGCTTTTCAGAAAGAAGAAACTTAATAGCTTTTTTTTGGTAGCTGCTGTTTAGATCAAAGCACTTAATTTTTCCTATTGAAAATCACAAGTTAATTGAAGGACGAGCATGTGAGGTAATACGTGTTGTTTCTACAGCTTATAGGCTTCTAAGATTTCTGTTGTTGTCAGTTGTTTTAAGTTTTTGTACTTGAGAGAGAACGTTTTTCTTTTACAGAACCTTAGAACAAATCCTTTTGAGGGATTGATTCAGTGTCTTAGTAGAAAATACATTTCTAAATCCTTATTAAGGAGGTTTTCAATGCAGAAGTGTATTAATAATATGATAATGTTCCTATAGATTTCTAGTATTTGGCTACAAACTTCAGGAACCCAGTGTTGTGCCCCAGTGGAGTGTCCACCCCGGACTTACAGGGAGGCTGCAGCCCCACTTTAACAGTTACGTGAGCGTTTAGTGGCGCCCATTCAAAAACCCAACATATTTCAACCGAGGAGGAGGAAAGATATGTAGATCTTTGATTAATTTCCTACTTTTCAGATTCCTTTCCCCACCCTTAACCTATTTTTAAAGACGTTTGAGAGTCACCTCTTGGCATAGGAAGCCCAAGTAAACAGACCTTATGCAAGAAAATAGATGAGAAGATTTGGAATTCAAACGCGTATCAAGCTGCAGAGGTGAAATAGAGCTTCATCGGTTACTCTTACCTCCCAGAGTCAAATAGCAGCTCTTCTTCCTTCAATACCTGTCAAACGAGCGTGGGAGATAAGCACGAAGCATGTTCAGTGTGTTCTCTCTTATTCTTACCTGCGTGGCTCGTTTTAGCTGTTAGAAAAAATTAAAATTTCTTAAGTGATTAGTGCTGTGCTTTTTCATCGCTCCACTCACCCAAACAAAGTTAACCTTCAGGACAAAAAAGTCCTAATCCCCTGCCACCTCAAATTTTCACCCTTTCAATTTTTCTAAGAATGCTGATATACTTTAAATATTAAAAGCAGTAATAAATGCTTACTTCATGGTGCTTTATTGCTGTCACTTTGACTTTGCTAATTTAGGTATCTCTTGCTCCATGCTTGAAGTACTCAGGTCTGAGCACAAACTCACTTCTTTACTCTTTTGAAGTAGTATTTTGATACTAATGTAGGGAACGTAGTTGTGATAGCACAGAACTCTGGTGTTTAGGGCGTCACAGAAAGGTGAATGATGGGGAAATCAGAGCTTTGCCGTAGCACAGCAGAAACCCAAGTAGCAGTTCTGGAGATGAGCTGGTTGTTCAAGTGAACATCAAGGAATTTGTAAGGCTCAAAGCTGGCTCCTGGTGCCATAAGCAAAACAATAACATTAAACCAGAAAATGTCCTTCTCTTTCTTCCCAGCACCAATATCAAAACCAATTAGGTATTTTCCTTATATTGTAGTAAGGGTTTTTATCTTTCCACAATGAAATCATTGTGTTTGACTCTTGCTTCTTATACCGTGTTACAAACCGCTGGAAGGGCTGACATAATTCTGGAATGATTCAAGCCGTTGCATTTATTATTCATTCTCAAGGGTTCTTCTTTTTACTATGGGTACATAGAACACTGGCATAGTTTTTTTTTGTTGTTGGTTTGAAGTTTTTTTCCCCCAGAATTATTTGAAATACATCGAGTGTGGCATGGATGTCAGTATATTAAATTTAAACCGCAGACAGATTGTTGGGATGAAGTAGCATAATAAGGGTTTTTCCTCGGGAGGTGCTTTCTGTAAGAATCTCTGAGTCCCCAAAGGAATCAGCTTGTTATAAATGAAGCAATACTTCATGTAGATGTGAAGAAGTGTCACTCCTGTTGTCATGTATAACTGATCCATCAGTATGGAACAAGGGAGGCAACAGATGTAGGTGATGTTGAGTTAACCCCAGAGTTCCAGGTCAGCAGCAGCTGACAGCCGACAGCATCCAGCTGTGGGTGATGCTGTCTTGGTTTGCAGAATAAGAGCTTTTCTCTGGTGACATTTAAATGACTCGGAGCTAAGGGCTTCAAATAAGACGGGCTTTTATAACTTACTGACAGCTGTAGCATCCTTCATGCCTTTGGTAGTTTAAATCGTAAATTAACTCTGCCAGTTGTTTTCAGTGAGATTGCTCCACTTTCTTTAGACCTCTCCTGAAGCTGAAGCTAAATAGCAAAAATCTAAGACAGACGTTGAGCAGGAAAATTGAGCAGTCAGACATATCTTTAGTATTAATACCCTTAGTTCTAAAGGAAAGTTTCACAGTGAGTTCCCCACCACAATTTGGGGAAACCAGCAATAACCAAAAACATGGTTATTGGAACCACCGAAGCAGTGTGGAATGTGATTTGGTGGTCTAAAAATTCAGGTATTTGTCTGAAGTTTTGTAGGTTGAAAAATGAGCCTGTTAATGAAAGATGCCTTGTCTTTCTTTTTGCAATATTTATGAACATACCTTGAAATATTTCTGGTCTAGCGAGATGCAAACTTGCTCTTTCCGAATGTTGCAGAATATTCCAAAGCATACAAAGATAGAAGGTTTTTAAATACTTTTTTTTTTCCCTCCTACTCTAAATAAAGGCCTTTTCAAACTAGTGAAGGGCGATGTTGGTTCCAGGAATCCAGAGCAGCAGATTGCTGGACCTGGGAGCCAAGAAATGTTCTCTTACAGCGGTGTGTCCCTGAACCAGGTTTCACCACACACCTCTTACTGCCTCCTTCTGTTTCTGATATTATTTGTCTGTCTCACTTCTTTAAATTATCTGTTCCTTTCTCTGTGTGCAAGGAAGATGCCATCTGAATTTTCCCTCTTTTTTTTTTGAAGCATAGTAATAATCTTATCCCTCAAATTTTCCATCAGGTGAGGGTGGGTTTATAAATAAATTTAAATAAAAAGCCTGATTAAATATGAGTTGGATTTCAGGTTTCTTTGGTATACACCTGAAGTTTTGGTGTAAGTTACTGCGATTCACCAGAAGCAACTAGTGTTTTAGCTAACGGATAGATAGTTCCAACTTTTATCTCCTTCTCCCTCTACTTCTGCCTTTACATTAAAAAAGAGTTCTTTGTCCTTAGCCCAGAGTGTTCACTCAGGAAACAGCAAGGTAAAACCATTTGCTCTGTGCAAATAACATCTCAAATTTGTAAGAAGCAGCATAGCAGTTTACTATAATTTTATTGACTAGATTTCCTGTTGCTTTGCTTGGAGTCACCTTTTTGAAGTGCTCTACTCCAGTCTACAGGAAATTATTTTGGCCAGCAGTTTGTTTTGAAATAGCAAACATTAGCCTCAGTAAGGTGATGCACGTATTTCCTGCTACACATATTTCCAAAAATAATAATTTACTGAGTCAATTATATATTATAAAAAGTTCTTCATAACATGAAATGAATAAAGCCTTAGTTTGCTTGCTCCCTTTTTACATAAATTCTGTCGGACACAGAGTTCTTTGGTTTCTGCTGCCCCATCCTCACTTATATAAATATGACTAGGAAGAATAAATACACTCTTTGCTTCCCTTGGCTAATTGCTCGGCCTCCTTTGCACTAGAGAATCCTCTGGACATAAATTATTTTCATCGTAGCTCAAACGTTACTTTTACATGTGGTGCCACACCACTTGTTTCAGCGCGTATTGAACAAGCAGAACATTGAACAAGCCTTGGCAGGGGTGAGGTTCTTGGCAGCGTGAGGTTTATGGTTGGACTCAATCTTAACGGTCCTTTCCAACCTAAACGCTTTTGATTCTCAGCAGTCACTCTTGACACTTGGATATTCAGGTACTGCTGAATAAAAGAACGTGTTTGTGGGGAGAGACCTGGAGCTGGAGAGATGATGGTAAGGAGGAAGATGAGCCAGTTCTGCAGGAGCCAGCAGAAGGCATGTGCCTGAAGAGGGTTTTAGGGGCTGCCACAGGGTCGGTCTTCCTTCAAAGCAGGTGCTGGTTTTTAGCTTTAGTATGTGCTTATTTGGTGTAGGAAATTGAAAGGTGTTCAAAAATACCATCCCTGTTTCAGATGTTAAGGCAGGATGTTCGAACCATCTAAGTAACAGACCCCAGGACACGCGCCTTTAATAGGGGAACAGGTGTCTTAAAGAGATATTTATTTGTCATCTTGTTCCCTAGAGCTGGCGCAGCTGATGTTACCAACACAAGTAGGGTTTTAAAATCAAAAGGAAGGGGTGTAGCTGTGAGTGCATGGTAATACAATGGCATAAATTTCTAGTAATGCTCATGTGCCATTGCCCCTGTAGAGGAAAAAGGGAAAAATTGTTTGCTTATAGTGACTCTGTAGGAAGTTGTAACTGCATCCCGTGGTTTAGATACATCCAGTAACGTGCCCTGCCAAGGAGAAGTCGGATCTCTTGGAGAGAACTTCCTGATGGGAACAGAAGGATTTTAACATCCTGAAAGAGGGGCTTCGCAGCAAGTTTCCAGGTTCTGCTTTAGAATCACAAATTAATAGTATAATATCATTACACTTCAGTCACATACTGTGGTTAACTCCTGATCACAGCAGTGGAGTGCCATGAAAGGGGGACTTCCAAAGGATTGCCTAGAGCAAACTGAAATGTAGCAGGGGCCAAACGTCAAAACACAACAAACGGGAGAGAAAAAAATAATAAATGTCTTCCCCTAATTTCAGTATTACCACACTTCAAAATGTTCCTAATGAGGGAGATGTCGGCATGTGAAAGGACCTGAATGTATGGGGGATGATGCGGGCTAATCACAAGCAAAGCTGGGAGCAAGGATGGAAAGACAAATAAGATTTTGTTGAATCCCTTCTTGCAGAGCACAGTGTGTGCTCTATTTAGTGATTCCCATGCTCAAAATGAAGGTCTGCCCTGTGCTCAACTCTGAAAGAGTTTCTTGTGTAGGACTTGGATTTCCTAGTTCCAGTTGAATTAGTTGGTAGGGGGGAAAGGTGTTCTTTGCCTGAAGTTGTAAAAGTTGAGCTTTTTTTACGTGCTTGTTTTATCAAGTCACTCCAAAAAGACAACGCTGGAAAGTTTAAGTAAATTTTGAAGATGAAAAATTGTATCTTAAGAATCATAGAATGGTTTGGGTTGGAAGGGACCTTCACGATCATCTAGTTCCAACCCCTCTGCCCTGGGCAGGGACACCTCCTACCAGACCAGGTTGCTCCAATCCCCATCCAGCCTGGCCTTGAACACCTCCAGGGATGGGGCATCTTGAACTTCTCTGGGCAACCTGTTCCAGTGCCTCACCACCCTCACAGTAAGAATTTCTTCCTATCATCTAACCTAAATCTCCCCTCTTTCAGTCTTGAGTGCCTATGATTGGGTCTGCTCCCTTAATTATGTCGTGCTCGACAGCTCACTTCTGAAAAGGAAGACTGACAGTGTTAGCATAAACTACATAGTTCTACATTCAAATTATTAAGTAATTAGAGGACTGCAAAGGCTCCGTGCAGGTATAGCTGTGCTGTATGGTCACGAGACAGGAAGACAGTCAAGCCTAACGTCGTTTGCAGATCAATTTTGCGAACCTTGAGAAAGTCATTAGTCTCCAAGTTCACAAAGACACTTGCTTCTTAAGTCACCCAGCTTTTCTGATAATTAATGAGATAATATAGTTAAAGATACCCTTAATGCTAATAAATTACAGTATTTCAGATTCCCATCACGGTTGAATAGACAGGTGTGTTCTCTTTCTGTATTTTAGATGGACTAAAATGTTTCTTTTCATGGCCAAGAAGACTAGAGTGAGCTGTGGTGAGAGTCTAAACCGATTTCCACCGTTTCAGTGCCGTGGAAGTTACCGCACTGATTTCCTCAGTCTGGGGTGTGAGTTAAAGGGTTCTTCCCCTCCTGCTCCCCTCCGACGTGATCCATTCATTTGAGTTGAGCAGACACTTCTGCTTTGCCAGCAATAACACTGTAGTGTGACCAAAGAAACGTTCCCTGCGGTATTAGGTTTGGGGTTTTGTTGTTTCTGTATAAACATACTTGATGTGACAACTGCATAGTGCTCATTTTATTTCAAAAGCTTGAAAACAAATAGATGTATTCGTTCCACAGATATTTTTTCCAGGCTTTTTTCCTCAAATTTGTTCAGGAACTCGATGATCTTTAAGGTCCCTTCCAACTCTAACCGTTCTATGATTGTGTGACTAAATAGAATGGGACATAACTCAGTTTCAGCCTTCCAGTACTGGGTAATGACTCAGACAATCCCAACGAGGAGCTCCAGTAGTAATGGCCCTTTAGCCTGGTCGCTTCCTCTCTAACATAGGCTGTTGCACAGCAAGTGATTATTATTTTTTTTTACACAATAATTTTCATGAATACTTAGCTTTAAGAAGGGAAACTAAATAAAAAAGAAGGCCAGTGCAATTTTCAGCAGCTTATGGGCATTTAGGTAGACACCACTGGAAGCCAGTATGGAATGGTCGAAATCCTTCTAAGTAGTACTCATTTCAAGCAGGTACTCTCTCTCTCTAAGCTCCTGAAGAAGTCTTGGAACTTCTTTTTCTTAGCTTAGAATCAACTTTTTACCTAAATAAACTTCCTTTTGTAGCTGGATGTGAAGATGTGGTGAGTTTAAGAAAAGCAGTCTTCCCTGTAGAAGGCAGAATAGTTGAACCGACTTGAGACAATAAATCATGAAGGCAAAGAAATGCAGAAGAGGAGTTGGACTGTGTATCACAGGGCATGAGGGCGTCATGAATTACAACCACCTTTGTTGGTTCAACGTACCCTTCCTGTGAAGTAGGTTCGTGAGGTTTCAGTCAGCTTCTGCCGCCCATGGATCAGTACAAGTGAACAGCATTTCAGCATTTCAAGCTTAAATTAGGTTTGTAGCCTGAGCAGAGGGGTCAAGAGTTGAAACATCTCTTCCCTTTTCGACAGCTTGTGTTGCTTCTAGTGACTCTATACCTGCTCTTCTGTTTCAGGACAGAGCATCGGATTCCTTTATTCTCATTTCAGTAGGCTCTTAAAATAGCTGCAGTGGTTTTTTCTTTTCTTTCATAGCATGTCTAAAGCTTCTTCTGAATGTTACCTCAGGTTTGTGTTAGAACGAGAGCGCTGAAAGTTGTGCTGTGTGACGTTAGGAAGATAAGTCCCTTGGAGTGCAGTGATGAGTTACACATGGGAATACTGATACACTACCTTAGGCAATAATTTTGCCCTCTCCTTGCATCTCTTTTATGTTCGTAGCATTAAATCTGATTAATGTTCTGTCATTTTCAATGACACGTAAATTTTCACAGTTGACGAATGATTTCTGTTTGTTTATCCCAGCAGTTTTTGTAATGGTACTTGGTTGTTCAGGATACAGTGATAAATCTCCCCCACTTGTTTTAACTTTGGATTAAAATTGCCATCTTGGCAAAGCATGGGTTGTACATGGGAGTGCGTTACCCATTAGATTTGCACGTGTGAAATGCAGTATGTGGCCTCCAGATTGGACTGTGATTGAACACAATACACACCTTTTAAAAAGTTCTGCATCTTATCCCTCAAAACCTGGCCACTAAAAACTGCTCAGCTCTGTGGAGATGATTCTTTTGTGTAAGTATAGCTGCTTCGATGGTTCTTAGGTTTCCAGAATCCATGAAAAATATGACTTTTTTTAATTAAAAACTAATTCTCCTTTTCCACTTCTCCCACCTCTGACTAGTATGCTGTCCCAGTATGCTGCTTTGTGGTACTGGGCTTCTCTTGTACCACCTGTACCTCCAGCCTGTATAACTCAAGGTGGCTGGACCTCACTCTCGAGTGTTAACAGTGAGGGACTACCAGCAACAAGATGCTGGTTTTTTCTTGATTGGCTTTTTAAACCACCTCTCGCATTTCCTGAGATAGAGGGTTAAAAAAGAACTAAGTCTGCTTTAGAGTTTCAACAACATTCCTATATCCATTTGCGTATACAGAACTGTGATGTAAACCTTTACTTTTATGTTCATTCGTTGTAGATGTTCTCTCCTGTCTCTTTTCTTTTGTTTCCAAATAATTTGTTTCTGTTTTTTCTCTTTCCTTTTCTTGCCTCTGTGTAAAGGAGTCAATCACTGTCAGCATAAAGTAAAGAAAGCTAGACGCTTTCTCCCTTTCGTCTTCTGTTCCCATGAGCCGCCGCCTAAGGGTACTGCACTGCTCTTTGTATAGGCTGCCTTTTTAACCCAAAAGCTGAATATACTAACGCAGTTACTGTGGTTGTTGTTCTTTTGTTGTTTTTTTTTTTAACTACTTTAGCCTCAGGTAAACAGAGTTCCAAGAATAATGTCATTAAATTTCTGCTACCCCTTTTCCTTCCTTTTGAATTGGATTTTTGTGCCGTGTCACTTGCTGGTCCCCATTTTTATGGGGGACTTGGTTTTAAGCATCATATTCTACAATGACAACCATATTAATAATTTCAGTTGTATGGCTCTGCAGCCCCCCCGAATACCCATGGGGTTTTTGGTTAATATATTTTTACTTCATTCTTGGACCCCTGATACAGCATGCTTACGAATGAAATGGAATAGCAACAATAAGCATCAGCTAAGATCACTTTGAATTAAATTCTGAAGACAGTGATGCTTTTGGCTGCATACTGGTTCAGCGTTTGGTTTGGACCAGTTTGGCTTTGTTAGGGGTGAGAAGAATTGGAGTAATAGGCGCATTACTTTTCCAACGTTAATGCTCATTATCCTTTTATTTATAAATAATGTCTAAAGTGCATCGGCTTGTGCTGGGGTATTGGTGTGCGATAGGGCTGCTGCTGGAAATGCAGAATATGGTGCTCATTTGAACGTCTTCCCAGTAGAGCTGCCCCATTTGCCACTCGTTTAAATTTGTGTAACTGCAATATGCTCTGTGTAATTAATACTTAGATGGTTCCATTTCTTACTTGTGTCTTAGCGATAGAACAGGAGCTCATTTCCTTTGAATAGGGTCAGCGCCAACTCTACTTACCCAAAGTCGTAAGTGTGTGTGCAAAGTCAAATTGAAGTGACTCGCCTGGCTGTGGGAGATCTAGTTTGGAGTGAAGTATTGAATAAAACCAGAAATGGACATTTCTTAACAATGCTTTAAAGAAACTAGTTCCACTCCCAAATTAAATTTTTGTGTAATCTTGTGTTTGAAAGTCGTTAACTCTCGTTTCATCACACAAGCTTCTTAGAACGTGTCTTTGTCCCTTGGGTTTTAGGTGAGAAGTCTTAAATTCTGCTACTTTTCTGGTTTCTCTTGAGTCAGGTATATAAGATAACTGCAGTCTGAATACTTTTGGATTACTCATGAATTTAATAGTATATTTTCCCCTCCCCCTTCTCTGTCCCTTCTCTCTCCCCCTCTGTTTTTCTCTTTCCTTGCATGCCACCTGGATCTGCAGATGAAATTAGTGGGGACGGTAATATGTTTTCTAGTCTGTGTGTTACTAACGTGCGATATGCAACCTTTATATCCGTATACCACTTAATGCACATTTCAGTCATAAATTTTATGCAGATTTTAATATTAAAAAGCAGCCTGCTTTGGGCGTTACCCAATCACTGTTGTACTTTACAGGCCGTGCAGCTAACACTTGCCGCTAAACTGGAATTGAAAAAGGCAAAAAACCCCCAACTATTTCAGACCCCCAGGGCTGTGGTACTGCATGCGTTTGCAACGAGAGCTCTGGCATGATGCAAAGAAGGTTTATAGCTTTGCAAGAGTTGTCCATTCAGCTTGATTGAAATGGTGGTATCACAGATTATTTTTTTTTGGTGGGTGGGTGAGATCAATGGAAGTGACAGGTGAGAAATGAGCCTACGAATTGATGCTTTACAGGCACACGGGAGCATCAAAGTGCTCTGGACTCCACTCCTGCTCCTTGTGTAAAAAGCAGCTGTACAAGATAGATTAATGGAGATTAAATACATAAAATACTCATCAGCTTTTAGCCACTCAAACTTCCCATTTTGAAGACGGATTTTAATCTTCTTCTTAAAAACTTTGAAATTTATGACAAAATATTTAACTTTTCCATACTTTAAAAGTCTTTTTTCTAGAAAATTTGCTATCCTCTGCGAGCAAATTGGGTTTGGGGTTTGATTTTTCAAGAGATTTTTAGGTGTTTTTCTAAAGGATTCCATCTGATAATGGAAAAAAATCAAACTGCTACGACTGGTAGGGTATGTGTCTTTATTCTTATAAATAGGAGGGACTAAAAGAAATTAAAAGCAGTATGCAAAGGAAGATGATAAGAACTAGATAGTGTCTTGTGGCCTTCCTGTCAGTAAAATATAAAGGGGGTGTATAAATTCTCATCTCCTTTCTCTCCTTCAGATGTAAGTCATGCTAAGGTAATTCTACCCAAATTTTCTTTCTTTTCTTAGACATCACAAACTCAAAGGGAGGGTTTTTTTCTGTCATAAATTCAGAAATTTTGTTTCAGATACTAACCCTACATCACTTTTTATTGGTGTTTATCATCTTCTATAAATTACTGTCTCTACCTGGAGGAAAAAGTCATGAAAAGGGAAATATTGAGCAACCTGGTCTAGTGGGAGGTGTCCCTGCCCATAGCAGGGGGGTTGGAACTTGATGAACTTTAAGGTCCTTTCCAACTCTAACCATTCTATGATTCTATATCAGAGAGGTGGTTAAAATCATATATTAGCTATTATGGATTTAATGTACTGAGGTATTTTTTTCTACTGTTTAATAAATGCATTCAGATTTAGTGAAGCTCAAATTGGCTCACTCACCTTTACCACCAACACTGTATTTTTGTACAGAAGTGACCCATTGGTATTTCCATCGAGAAGAATTTAGGGTTGGCCAACAGGTGAAAAAGTTCAGTGCTGGTTTTAATATATGCGAGAAAGCAGCGGTAAACTAATATTTGTAAATATTAGTTTTATTAGACTTAGGAAAGGCCTTCAAGATAGAACATCCCCTGGAATCGCTGCTTTGTTACGAGTGTTCAGCTCTTGAGACTGCTGTAGAACGTTCTGCTTTGTAGAGCGGCCTGGAGAGCCAGTGGGATCTGGGATATCTCTTGGCAGACATGGTCATAGTCTAACCAGCCTTGGTAGTAGTCTCCTCCGGCATGACTCTAATCGTGCGGTAAAGGCCACATGCGAGAGAGGTCAGTTACCTTCATTGCAGAACACTTCGAGCACGTCACTGTTAGTGCCTTGATTGAATTTTCCTCTAATTCCCAGAAACTAAGCCAGACGTGTATAGGAATTGTTTCCTCAATTCATATTATATATTCCTCTCCAGAGTGTTAAATGCGTAACAAAAAAATATTTGTTTCATTAATTGCATACATTTAATTTATTTGGATTGGCTACTGAAGACATTTTTAGTTTCAGGCTGGCTTTGGGCAATGTATCAAAACCACGGGAAGTACTCTGTGGTGTTCTGATAATGCTTTTATTATCAATGAACTTGATTAATTTAAAATAGAGAGATGAAGAAGCCAAGCCATTTATCACATTGTATAAGCACATAATCTAGTGTGACAAATGTTTTGGGTTTTTAAAGACCAGTGTGGCACCAGTTCTAGTTTCCAGACTTTTAAAATTCTTCATAAATATGTTTATATTATCTTTCGTTCAGCCCATATTTTTTTTTATAGATTAAGAACTTTCTGGTATCCTCAAATATTCACTTATATCAAGAATTTATATATATCACACTTAAATGTTAAAAGCATCTTACCACAAAAAAGCAGAATGATTTATCCCGGTCACATTGGTGTCTCACTAATGATTTCTTTCAAATGGACGGTTATTTTTTAGACCAAACTGGGGCTTATTTTCTACAAAAACATTAATTTATAGTATAGGGAGAAAAAAAAATATACCAAGAAGGAGATTAGCACCTTCGGAGTGTGCTGCCTGTTTGGAATTGTGCACTGTCTCTGTAATTAATTGAATTTTCATTAGATGACTCAGTTTTGCTGTGTCCCAAATTGAAATTGCCTAGCAAAAATTTAAATGGTATAGAATTTCCTGATTCTGTTTTTACAAGACACTCTATATTCCTACAGGAGTTTGGAAGAAAAATAGCTTTAATTTTATTCAAGTGGTAGGAAGTTAGGATCGTGAAACTGTATCTACTCACTGAAGTGTGTTGAACTTCAAAGTTTATAGGCAACCTGTAGTTTCCCAATTGTCGAATATTCAGTTTGGAGGAAAATGAAGCCTCTTGTTTATGTATGTCTATGAAATTTATGAGCCTTGCTCTGGTTTCAGAGTTGGCTTAAGTTGGTTGAAGTGAGGGCTGCTGCCAGAAGGGATCATCCCATCCTTCGTTCCGGTCTCACCGTGGCTTTGTCCCATTCTCCATTCAGAACCTCTAGAAATGGTGCAGGGAGTTGGAGGGATGTACACATGCTCCAGGGCAGAAGGGGGAAAAAGGGGGAGTAAATCACGGCTTTCCAGGGTGGCCCAGTATCTGATCATCTGAGGCCAACCCTGAAAACCACATACTGGCTTTGATATTAACTCCGTTTGGAGACCCTCTCTGTGCGTTAGAAGTCGGCGAGTAGAATTTAACAGCCTTGAAGTGAAAAATGGTCTCGCTCTTGTTTTGTAACCTCCGGAGGAGTTTATCTGACCGTTAGGAAATGACCCACGCACACGGGAAGTTCTTTAGGGCAAGAGAAGGACCTTCTGGTATGACTTGACACCATTTAAACCATTTTGAGAACAGCTGATGTAAAAGTCGTAAGTTTTAAACAGAGGAAGAAACAGACTCTCACTTTACTGAAAATTATTGAGAACGGGTTGTTTTCAAACACTGTCCATGAGAGGTCGATTCTTGACAGCAGAACCGGGGGTGAATTTCCACTAAACAAGGAAAATTGAGACTAATGCAAGAAAAAGGGGTGTAAGGCAAGAGTGTGACTTAAAAGAGCTTTTCACTGTAGGAGACTCTATGGAAAATAACTTCCCTTACCCCACTGACAGTAGGGAGATGCTGCCCTGGAACATCTTTACTGTCTGTTCTGCCTGTTTGACATTAAAAACTAGCAAACCCTTATTCATGCTTTATTGAAGGTAAAGCAATTTAATCCGTTAATAATGTTTTCTCCTTATTGCAGTGGAATTTTCTGTTCAAAAGATTTTAAGTCAACAGCTTAGATAGGTTTCAATTACAGAACTGGAACTTTTTTGAACACAAATGAATCTTCCTTTTTACTCCTTGTTGAATGCATCTATGTGACATGTTATAATTGGCGCAGGGGTCATTATCATACCATAAATTATGCATGAGCAAGTTTTATTCATGCTATTGTAAATGCGTCCCAGCAGTGTTGAAGTTGGGGGTTGCGACATATCAGCCTTGATAAATTGAAGATATTGTTCTGGAGAATTGTTTTCATCTGCTTTTCCCGAAACTCTTCAATTCCTCCCTTTACAGAGACAGATGACTATGCAGAGATTATAGATGAAGAAGATACTTATACAATGCCATCAAGTAAGTACAATGGTTGACCTGGGCACTTTTCTATCTAAACTTTTTCTGGGCTTAGCAGGGACTGAATCTTCTATTTCAGCCTTAAGTAATACGCGTGCAAAGAAAATATTCTTTATGATGTTTTGAAAGCTGATAAATTCAGTGCTAAGTTCAGGTTTTTGAAGCAAATCAAACCAAATTCTGTTTTGCTGCTGTCAGGGACTTTGCAGTGAAATTCTTCTTATGTCTCAAAATGTAGATTTTTTTGATTGTGATGCAGAACACAGCATTTAAAGAACGGATAAGATGTCTGTGATAAGAGCAAACCATTCGGAAAGCTTCTGTGTCTTGGTGTCTGACTGTATCTCACCCCTGCTCTAGGACAGACTTGCTGCTCTCAAATTCCTTGATAAAGGAAAGTCATCTGTACCACATGCAATTTTGTTAAAGATGAGAGACTTCAGGAAGAGAAATAAAAATACCGAGTTCTTCTGAGTCTTCATCTTTTAAGTCAAAAAATATGGTGCGTTAGCCACCACGAGGATTTTGTCTTAGGGCATATTTGAATTATAATATAATGTTAATCTGTCAAGGCTAAGGAATTTAACGTGGAATCTGATATTCTGATTTTAACAGTTGTGTCTGCGAAATTACAGTTGTGTTTTGGCAACCAAGGATTTCTCTAGAAGTAGACAGTTGGTCAATAAGTTGACCTGCAAAGACGTTGGGTGTCATTAATGTGAGAGGGGTGGATGGTGGTCAACGGCACCATGTTCTGCTGAAGAACCATGAATCTCCTTTAGGTTTTCTAGAATTTACCGTGTGTCAACAACGTTTCATGATGCACCTCAGTGTTCACAGCACAGTTTCCACTATTGTGGAAAATATTTGAAAAGCAAGAATATATGTTTTGAAAAACATATATATTTGAACATAAATATTTGAAAAGCAAGAATATATGTTTTCGAGAAATAAACAATGTGTTTTCGATGTCTTGCAGTAAGTCACTACATGATTCTACTAAAATAATTGCAGGATCAAAAAGTACTGTGATAAACTATTATTTTTTTCCTTAACATATTAACTTTCTGGGATTTATTTTTTTTTCCTAATATTTTCATTTAAATTCTCACGGCAGTAATTACTTGCGGGCCCAGGCCTGGATGATGCTGAACTCTTAAGTGTGCCTTCAATTCAAAGCCCACGAGATGGGCTGTTGAAGCGAAATTCGTTAAAAGCGCTTTGCCGGATTGAAGTGGACTCAAGTGTTCAGCTCCCAAAGGACTGAGTCAGTAAAATCATAAGAACAGACCTGTGACTTCTGCTAATGTAAACTTAAAATTGCATCAGTATATTTCTTCATTTTAAAAAAAAAAAAGTATGTTAAAAAATGTTTGTCCTTGTCTTGATTTTGAGAAGCTTTATCTAAGTAAGCATTTGATTTTTCTCTTAATTGCACTGCAGAAAGCTATGGAATAGATGAAGGTAACAGGAGACCCTTTTACCCATCCCTGTATGCTTGCAGTTTGGAATGATGTGGAATTTTTAAGTTTACTATTCACTTTCATTTAATAAACATTATTTATTTATAGTTAAACCAGTTAGCTTTGGGATTTTAAAGAGGAAAATGCACAACTTAAAAAAAAAAAAGAAATTAAAAAGGCATTTATCACTTGGTTATCCAGCTCTAGGTGACATTATTTCCATAGTATTAATGAAGTCAAAATCATCAGTCATGATGTCCTAAGCTGGTTGATTATATTTTTTTCTCTGAATAACACAAGTAGAGATGAAAACATATACTGTATATGCTTTTCTGCTGTTCCTGAAATATTTTTCCATGTCTGCTAGAAATTAAATTGCAAATGAAGTGGTTCAATTGCAATTGATTAAATGTTTTGCTGAAAATACTGAGCCATTTTTATCAGTGATATTCTCAGTCTATTAAACCACAAAGTTAACAAAATTGCACAATCCACAAAACATCTCAGTTTTACTTCAGTTACACGCTGGTAGAGGTGTAGTGCTCTCAAAATTTTGCTTTCATTTTATCTTTATTTGCCATGCTCTTGTTCCTCTATTTTTTTTCTTGCAGTTACCTCTTTAAAAATTCTCTGGGCTCATTTGATGGTTCCAATATCTAAAATACCGCATAGTGGAGTTCTCTTAAACATATAAAGGCACGTGTGCTAAGATTGTATTTAATATAATCGGTATTGCCCTAGGCTATTTGTATTGTCTTTTACTAGCTATAATTAAGAAGGATTCAATTATGTCTATTGCATTGAAATAAATAATGCATCGTAGTCAATTTAGCAAATTAGATTCTGCAATTCCTTTTTCATTGCTTTGACTCAGGTATTTGTTTAAGAGGTTTCCACTGTGTGTACACAGCATTTGTATAGGTTGGTGTGCAGCAAATGTTAATCTTAGTTATTCATCTGTGAGACATTTGAGTGACTTACTTTGAGTTTTGTATCTTGTGGATTATTTCTTTGCCCTTCATCAGAAATTTGATGTTTTAAGTGCGTTATATTCTTATAGCCAGAGATTATGAGATTCAAAGGGAGAGAATTGAGCTGGGGCGCTGCATTGGTGAAGGACAGTTTGGAGATGTGCACCAAGGAGTTTACATGAGTCCGGTAAGCCTCACTTCACAATAAAACATTTCTAGTTAAAAAAGAAAATAAAAAATGAACGTATTCTTTAGATATCTTGGTCTGACTCTTCCAGAACAAATAAAAATTGACTTCACGATTTATTTTTCTGCATAATCAGCATGTAGAGAATATATCCCGTGTTTTAGATAAGTAGAAAACTAGCTCCCGTTTCATTGCTCCTGTATCCCTGTTTCTTACAGCTCGGGAAAGGAATCAAAAGAGCCAAATAAATTATTCAGGACCGTACCAGAGCCACTGACTGAGTCAGAATTAGATAGAAGTCATTGCTTTCAACCCCAAAAATACACTTCCTTCTTTATTTTGAGTGTGTCCAAGCGTGGTGAGAATGCAGCCCTTTGGCCATGCTCCCCATGTGAGCATTCGGTGCTTTAGAAACTTTTCCAGAGTTAAAACCAGTATTTACTGGTGTTCAGCCTGACTTCTGTTCAGAGCAGAAGCTGCCAGCTGTGTCAGAACAAGGTAATACAGCCTACAACAGAGGGACAATAATGTTCAACAAATGTGTCTGCTTCTCCATTAAGCATCTCCTTACATCTCTCACGGAGAACCTTGCATGTTAATAAAGTTACTACTTTTTCCAGAAAGAAAAAATACAAAATATTTGGGCGCCGGTCCAGCAAAACCCCAATGCAGAGAAGTCACTTGAGTGCAGCCGGTGAGGTTGGCAGGACTTGTGTAATTTAGACTGGTCCCTATGTGGTTTTTCTCGACTGCAGCTGCAAGAATTAAGATTGCAATTTAAGTGGATTAAAAATTAAGTTTGTGGGAAAAAGTAAGAGAAAGCTGGAAAATTGTTTCATTTCAACCAGTTTCAAGGTGATAACAAACTAATTCTGGAAGTGGAAAATGAAGATTTGTTTCTCGTTTGGAGAAATTAAGTGTGTGGATTTTTGATAGATGAAGTAATAATTCAAGTGGCCAACAATCTAGCTCTAACTTCAGAAACAGTATTTTGTAGAATCAGCTGGTTAGGGTGCTGGACTCGGTGGATTAAATAAATCAATCTTTAATGCAATATTTAAGTAAATAAATAAGGATAAATGTTACCTATTTCAGTCAAGTTTGAACTCTGTTCTGATACCTTCATTTAGAAAAGCAGATCTGATGTACATTGCATTAAGGGAGATTCTTATTTTTCATTTAATCCTGTCCATGTTAACATTACTTGAGGAGTAATGTTTCACTGGACTCGGGGCACAGTGGATAAATCTAGTGCTCTGTAAAACCAATTAAAGACCCCTTTTCTTAGGGAGTAGTGTTTTGAAACTCTTGTCTTTCTCCATTCTTTTTCTTGAATTTTATTCAGTCGTCCTGTGTCTAGTGTGAGGGTTTTTTAAATGGCAACCTGCTGATTACATTTATAAATAAAATTTTACTACATTTCAGACACTTGGATAGGTGAAGGGAAAACAGAAAGGTCTTATCATTAAATTTTAATGTACTAGTCACAGAGTGTAACTTACACTTTTGGAAGAAATCTTACAATAGATAAAAGATTAGTTGCAATACCATGATAGCGCTTCAGCTCACGTGCAAGAACGTAGGGCAGATTTCTGGCCTCTTGTTCTGCTGGCTCAAATTTGAATCCCAAAAATCTCATTTGTCCCTGTTTGTTGCACTTGTAAAGTTCTTATTCTAGTGACTGTGCAGCATCTGCCTCTTCTTAAATGGTGTTACTACCAGGTATTCCTGAAATATCACATCATATCATATTCCTGAAATATTACAACATGTAAATGTTGTACACTAGCTGTCTTAATTATGATAATATTTTAACATTGAAGCTTTCAAAATGTAATTTCTTGACTAAAGATATCACAGTTAATAGTAATTTTCTCTAAAGTAGTTTTGTGAGAATTTAAATGGACTTCTCTTTTGGTAGCCTGTATTTGGTGGGCTGTGTTTCAGTTATTTCTCAATAATGTCTTTCAGGAAAATCCGGCTATGGCTGTTGCAATCAAAACATGTAAAAACTGCACCTCAGACAGCGTTAGAGAAAAATTCTTACAAGAAGCCTGTGAGTATTAAAATACTAATTTGGGGGTAGCTTCTGTAGCTGGTCCTTGCAAAGACTGCAGCCATCTATGCCAGGAAATTCGGCTACTAATGTAAATCTTTTTTATTAATATATAGCATGACCTTTTTCTCTCTTGCAATACGTGCCAGAAGACTGGTTTATGTCCTTCCATTGCCCATGTATATGATTATATGTGAGGTTTTTTATTTTTTCAAAACTGAACAGTGATACCTGACTCCTGTAAGGCTTCAGAACCAGTTTGGGAATATTAGAGATCTGATCCTCTGTTTCCTTCTTTGTCCTTAATGAGTTAAAAAAAAGGTGTAGCACTTCTTTGAGTTTATTACTTTGGAAGGTCAGGAGGGTATCTTTGTTAACAAAGTTGCTAAAAGTGTTACATCTAAGAGAGCTCTGTTTTGAAAATTCACAATTAAAAATTATGATAGAATAAACCAATTTTCTAAGTAATTGCCCAGAAATGTTGTGTTCCCTGAATGGTACGTTTCACACATGGAGGAAGGCTTTTTGTTGAGATGAATTCTAACACAAAACTTCTGTAAGAATATTGTATTTACTGCTTTCTCTGCTGTTTGGATTTGTAAACAAATTAAGAGATGAGACTCAGGCCTTAATTTTTGCCTATTATCATCTACTATTGTATATCTGTTAGTCTCGTAAAGGTATTGTATTATACCAATAAATTATCTGGTTGTGGCCAGATGTTACAGTATACTTCTATTCACTATTCCTTTGTTCAAGGATTTTTTTTTTTTTCTAATTGTTCAGAAAAATCTGTGTTCATAGTTAATGGCTTCTTATTTTTGGATGTCAGATTTTTCTTAAATTACTATAATTTTTTCCATTACATTTCTAGCTGTTGGAAAAGTAAATACCATTGCGTGTAGTAATAACGTAGCAGTCAAAGGTGGGCTGCTGTCTCTTAACAATGTAGAAAATAATTGCTCATTGAATGCTCTTTATTGTGCTTTGAGCTTGACAGATTAGGAAATGGCAACGTCGTAGACAGATAAATAGTGCTTTTCAATTTTGATTTAATAGTTTCACCATTTCTTGTTTCTTTTATTTTTATTCCCCATCTGTTACCTTTCTCTTGTTTGCGTTCAGATTGTAAACTTGCTCAGCAGATACTGACTCAGTTTTTTTCAGAGCATTCTTGAAAAGGCCCAAATCCAACATCTGGAGAGGCAGAGTTGGTTTTGTCACTGAATTCAGAAATCTATTTCCTAATACTTCAATATGAGGAATATTAAAATATTTTAGGGGTTTAGATGTTTGCTCGTGGTGGGGTTTTCAATGCTGAAAAGATTTAGTATTGGTTCTTGCAAAGAGGAACGCCTCAGAATGAGAAGTTGATGAAAGAAAATGTTATTATGAGCAGCACCTGTCTCCTCACTGCTTTCCACTTCTGCGGGGCAGGGTATTCCTATTCATGCATTTGTATATGCTAAAATAGAAACCACCTGGTTTGGGGAGATTTTTATTGATCTTCCACTGCCTTTTTGGTAAATTGCTTCTTTCTGCAAGTAGTTCTTCCCTCTTGCCTCTAAAAGCTGGATGGCAAAATGATACAATAACTCCACTATCTTTGTGAGCTTGTGAGTTAACATTGATTGAATTAATTTCTGGGAAGTACTTTCCAGCCATGGAGTATTTTATATTTAAAACTGGTAAGACAATATGATATAAAATTATTTGTGTTATTTGCCTTCCTATTGCTTTGATAATTAAAACTGTATTCCTTCTTCATTTTTACATCAGTGAAGCAACACTTCCATGTTATAAAACATTGTAAATTGCTTTGAGTTCAATTAGCACAAGAGAACCCTAAAGCTAAATAATTGGGGTTTGTTTGGAATATGTGCTTTGTTTACTGAGATTTTAGTACTAGCACTGGGTTCAGATAAACTAGTTTAGCAATGCATACTTTTTCAAGGTGCCAGAAATAGCTTCCCTCTCTCAAATTCCATTTCCGTTCAAAAAGGAAGAGGGGAATTGAATGGTTGAGGAATTTAACTTCAATTCTGTGTAGTATTTCAGCAGTTGTTATTGCCCATTTGACATTTCACCAGATTATTTATTCCGCTTTATTAATGTGTTCAACTGTGTCATTGATAGGGATGGTTGTTTTACTGATATTTTTTTTTTTCTGTATTATTCATAACACATCATTTTTTAAAGAATGTGTTGCCTTAAGTTTGCCCGTATAAATCTCTTGCAGGAAAATACCATTTTTTTAAGTTGTTAGAGGGTAGATTTAGATGAGATATCAGGAAGAAATTCTTTCCTGTGAGGGTGGTGAGACACTGGAACAGGTTGCCCAGAGAAGCTGTGGCTGCCCCATCCCTGGAGGGGTTCAAGGCCAGGCTGGATGGGGCTTGGAGCAACCTGGTCTGGTGGGAGGTGTCCCTGCCCAGGGCAGGGGGTTGGAACTAGATGATCTTGAAGGTCCCTTCCAACCCAAACCATTCTATGATTCTATAACTTGTAGGTCTTACTGCATAAAGTGTACTGTGACAGTGCTGCTGAGACTGAGAAGTTAATTAAGTTCATGAAAAATAAAATGAGATGTGAACATAATGATTAAATGAGATTTTTGTCGATGTGATAAACTAACAGACCATTTTCCCAGACATTGAATTAAATAGAATGTTTTCTCCTTCCTCCTCTTCCAATGGAAAGGCACAGGTTAATTGGTCGTGCACTGGATTGATAGGTCATTATGTTAATTTCTGTTGTATTCAACCAGGGCAGAAGAGCCAGAGACCCTGACTTGACTTGCCCCTTCCACAGCAGTTTGCTGAAGCAAGCAGTGCTTCATACTGCCCACAGAACATTAAATGACCAGCTGTTATTCCTTCCAAGCCGTTGTTTCAAGTCTTGCAGAACTGATTGCGTTTTCTGGTCATAGACTAAATGCTTCTTAACCGATTTCTTTGTTTTTATTAAAAAAATAAAAGGTTTTGTGTAACACACCAACTTGTTTCTTTTCCTTCTAGTAACAATGCGTCAGTTTGACCATCCTCACATTGTGAAGCTCATCGGAGTTATTACAGAAAACCCAGTTTGGATAATCATGGAGCTCTGCACGCTTGGGGAGGTATGAAAAATCCTCGTGCAACTTCGGTTTGCTCTCCTTAAACTCACAGATACCTTTACAAAAGACTGAAAACATCATTTCTGAGCAAAGGCGCTCTCCTCAAACGTGATATCATACTTGTTTGTGGGATTGTGGACTCAGAAACAGGAGGGGCAGAACTTGACCTAACTCCTCCGCTGAGGGAGCTGCATCAGCTCATACCAAAGTGATTCAGTCACTGTTTTCAGAGAACTTCAGTTGCTGTTCCAGAGTGGGAGCGTGACCTGGGTCAAGATGATGATAATGCAATATCATTTAAACGGCGTTTGCAAACATACCTTCTAGAAGTGAAGTTCTGTGGTCCATCTCGTATTCTTCCTGAGTAGTTCTGCATTTTCCCTCGGAACACTGCATTTTTTAGGGTTTTTTCTGTACAGACTCTGCAGCAGAGATCCTAGATAAGATGACTTCCCTATTATCATGTCTTTTGGATCAGTGGTTTAAACAAAACTAGCTCTCAGTTTTTATAATTGACTTGTTTTCTTTGAGCTATGTGGTTTTGAAAATGTGAGCTGAAGTAATATTTGATTGCACTGTAAGGTAGTCGCATTTATTGCACTGCAGTACCTTGTCCAAGGAAAAAAAAAAGGGCAGAAAAACCTGTAGTGGAGAAGTCATTTTCTGTCAAAAAATGACAGATTTCCGTTCCAATGCTCAAATCTCTTTTCAAAGTCTTGTTTTAATTCATAAGGAGACTCTAGTGCCACCTTCCATTAGGTCTTAACTGCCTTATACGAGGAATATAGCTTATAGAAATTTGCATTCATATTGGCCACTCTGAGCTAAATCCAGTTGTTTTAGCAAATGTAGATTAAAATCAACGCTTCCAAAACAATGTTTCTCTAATTGGTGTTCGGATTGGCCGTGTGCTGTTTCGTTCAGAAATTATTTAGGCCAAAAATGTACGTAGCTCTCAAGGGAAGGATGCAGAAGGACCCGAGTGCTTTACTCTGGAACAGCAGCAGCACACGCTCTCAGGCTTCACAAGGAGCCTGACAGAAATGCACAAAACGATTCTGGTTTTTTGGCTAATGGTTTTCATGTAGAAAAAACTGCTTTCATTTAACCCAGAGGCAAATTTCTTCATGGCAAGTGATTTTCTTGTCTCATCCAGTCTAAAGGAAAGGCATGCCCATTGATCACAGACTCAGTGATAAGAGGTTGGAAGGGACCTCTGGAGATCATCTAGTCCAACCCCCTGCCAGAGCAGGTCCACCCAGAGCAGGGTGCACAGGAACGTGTCCAGGCGGGTTCGGAATGTCTCCAGAGATGGAGACTCCACCATCTCTCTGGGCAGCCTCTTCCAGTGCTCTGCCACCCTCAAAGTGAAGAAGTTCCTCCTCATGTTTAGATGGAACTTCCTACGTAGAAGTTTGTGCCCATTTCCTCTTGTCCTATCACTGGGCACCACTGAAAAAAGACTGACACCCACCATCTTCCTGACACCCACCCTTTAAGTATTTATAGGTGTTGATCAGATCCCCCTCAGCCTTCTCTTCTCCAGACTAAAAAGACCCAAGTCCCTCAGCCTTTCCTCATAAGAGAGATGCTCTAGGTCCCTCATCATCTCTGTAGCCCTCTGCTGTCCCCTCTCCAGTAGTTCCCTGTCCTGATTGATATGGATTGACATATGCCTTGTTCAAATTCATATTTTTTTTGGTCTTCTTTTCTTTTTTTCTTTCTTTGTGCAAACAGTTGAGATCATTTTTGCAAGTAAGAAAATACAGCTTGGATCTGGCCTCTTTGATACTCTACGCTTACCAGCTTAGCACAGCGCTCGCCTACTTAGAGAGCAAAAGATTTGTACATAGGTAAGATTTTATGGATACATATGTGTACGGGTATATTTTTATACACAACTACTTGAAATTATAGGGAATATGAGGTGTCTTTTTAATTGACTGGCAGTGTTCTGGCTCAAGTGAAGACAAAACACAGCACATAGTTGGATTCTTTGAAGGCTTCCCTTTGTGTTTCTTTTACTTGACATAGGATGAATGTGTAGGCAATACTTCAGAACTCCTAAAATCCACCTAACCTCTTTTATGTCAGTCTCCATATTAGTATGTCATCTTATTTTCAAAGTCACCAAAATCACACCCTTTTCAAGAGTGACACCTGCTGGCCCACTCCGGGACGGACTCGGAGATGGTGCTGGATTTTAATCAGAATAGATTTCAGCTCAGCTGTTGCTTTGTGGTTACAATATTTTTTTAAAGCTGTGAGTCAGCTGTGATCTTCCAAACACAGGAAAGCAAAACAAAGCACAACCGTATCTTAAGCTAAGAACAGAGAAAACAAAATATTTATAAAATACAAGTACTTGCTTAACCAGAAAGTGAACCTAAATTTCCTTCTAGGTGTGTTTTGGATTTGAACATGAGCTTTCTAGGGAGAAGAGACTGGATTTAACCTTTTATTGTATGCAGTTAAGAGTTCACAGCATTCCCATTATCATGTACTATTTCACTTCTGAGCGTTTTTTTTGTGTTTAAATACATACATTCAAGTTCTGTATGTGTTGTATATATTGTACATGCAAACACATGTATATCTAAGTACGAGCTGTGTATATATATATTTATATATGTGTATAAAAAACCATCACAATAACAGACTCTTACAATTGTTACAGACACTTGAATTTTGGCCAAGTAGCTGTTTATTTTAACTCTAGCGATAAAATTTCAAAATACAACTTATTCATACTGTACAGAAATGGGAGATGGTAGCACCGCTCGGTTTGCTGAGCTTAATTCACTGCTCAGAGCTAAATCTGTCGATATTCAGTCAACCTGCTGAAATCCCGAATCAACAGGCGGTGGGTTTTTTAGCCTGGGAAACTGCAAGGGAAAAATGTCCAAGTCTTTTCATCATCCCTGTGGCGTCGCTAAAAACCCAGCTCCTTATTAGGAAGCCTCTTGCAATCTGAGATCTTGAACCAGTTCCTTACCTTTGCAGGGTCAGGAGGCCAGTTTTCTACTTTCCATCCATTCTAATTGCTAAACGTTTTCAGCCTGTGATATTTAAATAGATGAAGAATAGACCTTTTTCCTCTGCTGTTGACATTGACGGTTATATTTTCAGATGATGGCTATTACTCATAGGGATCAAACGTACCATGGCATTTCTGCAAACTTCTCACTATCAGTATACAAATACACAGTCATCTTTTCCTGTCCGTGCCCACCCAAACCGTAACTAGACAAATAATTCAGTCCTCTCAAAGGTCTTTGGTACTTCTGAGGTTTAATGTTTTGGGTTTTTTTCATATGACATTTCACCACTTCCATTTTTTTAATTACTAGAAATAATGTCTCCTCTGCTTGGCAGGGATATTGCTGCTAGAAACGTGCTGGTGTCTGCCACTGACTGTGTGAAATTGGGTGACTTTGGTTTATCCCGATACATGGAAGACAGTACTTACTACAAAGGTAAGTCAACGCTCTGGATCCTGCTCGCAGGCCAGTCAGAACACAGTCGCTTCCCACAATAGTGAGTTCCTTGGGGAATTCCAAGGGGAATTAACCAGATTTTCTTGGTCTTGCTGTTAAATGGGTATAAAAAAGGAAGCTATTTAACAGTTTAATAGATGGCAGTAAATTCCTACAGGAATGCTTAAGAAGAAGAATCACAAGGTGTGAAGTTGCAAAAAGTAAGAAGTTAATGTCTAGGTAAAATTCCACTTTTTAGGACAAGCTTTTGATGCTTTTGTTCACGATTTTTAGAAGATTATCCACATTTGAGGCTTGTTTAAGATAATATTCATATTCATGGCATGATAAAGGTAACCTACAACGAGTTCAGAGTTACCTATGGGTAAATGAAGAGTTTGTGCTGTCGTTGTGGGCTGCATGCTTCAGGTGCCACTGGATGAGGGAGGTTCAGTACAAAAAAGTCCAGTTTTTCTCCCATTTTGGATGGAATGCTGATCTTAAGTGGCTCCAGCAGCTGTGAGATGCCCTGCAGTGCCTGATAGATGGGAAATGCAGCAGGAGAATAGAGATTGGGTGTATTGTATCAAACGGTAGAATTTTATATCTTATATTATGGAACAATGTATTCATAAATGTGATCTTCAATATATTTCTTGTTTCAGTCATATATTTTAAAATATCCTTTATCTATCCCCTTACACTTCATTATGCTTCATTTCATTTGTTGCATATCTCTCTGAGCTGCGTATTGACGTTTTAATTGCTGAGAGGAGAGGAAGAATATTTTTGAAATTATCATTTCTTGTTCTTGTTTGTCGTTGGGAGCTTTATTGGGAGGTTTGGGGGGTTATTTGGGGGTTTGTTGGTTCTTTTTCCTGTTTTATGTAAGACCAAACAACCTCCCCTTTTTTTATGAGTCATTTAAAAACACCTACTCCCTTGCTGAGATTTTGTGACTATTTATTTCAGATTTGATACCTTCTCAACTGCAATAGTTGTTTCTTGAAATAAGAATTAACTTAAAACTTGAAGGAGGTGGGTCAGTCTGAGTGTTTGGGCAAAGTGCTGCTCTTCTCTCCAGACAGAGGAACGAAATCTGTGTTTGAGCTCAGTGGTAGGAATAAAATCCTGCTTTGTCTTGCCTTCCCTGTAGCTTCCAAAGGAAAGTTGCCTATCAAATGGATGGCTCCAGAGTCAATCAACTTCCGACGGTTTACCTCAGCGAGCGATGTGTGGATGTTTGGTGAGTACTGAGTGTGGGCTTTCTTAAGTATCTTGTTGGAGAAGTTGAATGTTTCATTTTAACTGCCGAAAATGAGTAATTTCCAGATATTTGGCACTGGTTTTACCATACTTACCGAAAAATCTGGTTTCTTCCAGAACATTTTCCATCTCTGTATTTTTCTTTCCTTTTTCGACTCCAGTAAACCTGAAGTTTCAAGTGCCTTTTTTGCCATTAGTAAGAAGCTGAAAGAAATGAAGGTACAAGGAAATTAGGTCATAGTCATAAAGGAGATGATTTTTTTATCGTTGATTTTACCTCTGATTTCTTTTTGTTACACCATTATTATTTGCTGTTTCTGTTTTATATTTTTACTTCTTTTATGGTGATGGTTCCTTGCGTAGTGCATGGATCAGCCTACATCATGTCCTGCTTCCACATATTTAATGTTAGGTTCCCACTTAATTTCTCTGCCATAGCTCCTCCTTACAAAATATGACTAGAAGCTGAGTAAAAATACAGGTAAATGGGCATATCCTGAAGCCTTGATCTTTTTTCCTAATTCTGCAATTTTTTATATGAATCTGATCACCTGTGCTCAGTGTGGTCCAGGCTGCTGGTCTGGACCGACAGAGCAAAGACAGGCTGTGTGAAGGAACAAAGGTGATGAGGTTTGAAATAAGAGCAGGACAGAAAAGTAAGGGTTCACCCTTTTTTACAAAATAAAGTTTGAATGTTTTTAAGTGAAGGGTATGTGAATTTTAGCAGGTTTGTAATAGTTGGAAGAAAACTTCAGTACAGTCAGAGTTAAAAAAAATGAAGTCTGCGGAACATTTTGGCCAGTCCTGAAGTGACAGACCATTTTTCCCTTTGGGCTTTTAACGCAGTTTCAGCAGAAACTGTTCTATTACATGGTTTCAGTACCAAAAAAAAATGGGATCGATGCCAGCGTTAAAACACCCTCAAAGTGAAAATATGCTCGGCCTGTCGGAACGAGCCGGTTGGAACTCGTCAGAGGGAAAAGCAAACACAGCTCATGCTACCTGGTAAAAAAAAAAAAAGGTAGATTTGAATATGAGCAACCCCTCCTGATTTACGACGGGTAAAAGGTAGTGAGAGGTGAGGGGGGGGGGCTGCCGTGAGCCAGCTGTGGGTCACGCTTCCTCATAAATAGTTGGGGTTGATCCTGCGTGCGTCGTCCTGCCCCACATCCCTCCTCTCCGCTGCCGGCCGGTAAGTCAGAACCCATTCCCTAGCTCGACGTTTCAGAAGAAACCTCCTTGTTTGGCTGTGCAAAAATTGGGGTTGGCTTCTTTTTTAATAGGTGTCTCCTTCACTCGCAGTTGGGAAAACGTTGTTTTTTTTGTGTGTGTGTGTGTGTTTCTCAGGTGTGTGTATGTGGGAGATCCTCATGCACGGGGTAAAGCCCTTCCAGGGAGTGAAGAACAATGATGTGATTGGGCGAATCGAGAACGGTGAGCGGCTCCCAATGCCTCCAAACTGCCCTCCTACCCTCTACAGCCTTATGACCAAGTGCTGGGCGTACGACCCTAGCAGACGACCCAGGTTTACTGAACTTAAAGCACAACTCAGGTAGGGTTATGCTTCTGAAAGGTCCTTTCCTTGTTCAGAAATACTTATTTTCGCTCTGTCTTCTGTTACAGTATTTATCTTTCCATGGGAAATGCAAGATGTAGTGTGTTAAGTTTTATCTTCAGAAGGCCAGGTTGTTGGTATGCTTGGAAATCTGTCAGAGGAAATTAGACTGGGCAATAAATTCAAATAACTGGAAATATGAATCACCTTTCCCAAGAAAAACGTCAGATTTTACTAGCAGTTTGTTTATCATTTTAGCGATGTATGCTACAATCCTTGGGAGGGGAGGGAAAAAGAATTTGGGAGTGATTACCTTCTCCAACGTGCAGCGTACAATTTGGGGGTAGAAATGTACCCTTTCTTCAATAAATGAACCATCAGGTGAGCCCTGTTGGAAGTTATTTTCATAACATAGGTAGCACAGTGGCTGCCCTGTGGCAGCTGTGTCTGAGCAATTGCAGATCCTGCACGAAATACAACGTCATTAACTAGAAATTCCTTTGCCCTTTGTAAACCAGGATATCGTCTACCTTCTGTTTATCTTGGAATAAATGTGGGCACTCACTGTTGAGACCAGCCTAGATTCACACCCTAGTTATTCTGCAATAATTTATTCCCACCTCCTTATCTCTGTTTCTCCAGCCACAAAATGGGAGTGACATTTAATTTTAAAACACGACGGAGAGATTGCGTAGACACTTCTGATATTTGACCACCTTTGAGATTTTACGAGAGCTCAGGATTTGTTTTACCTAATTCGGTATAAACTTCAGACAATATCTAGGTATTGGAGGCTGTAAATCCACCCTTGCATTTGTTGTACTTCATTGCCAAATTCTTCAGTTTTATCTTACATCTTGTTTCAAAGTTGTGCTTTTTGGTATCTTTTATTTTCATAATACCATTGTCGCTTTTTCATGGTACGAGATAATTCGTAGGTGGTTTTAAAAAAAGAACAATTATAATATAATTATGCTGCTGTTTCAGAGTTGCTGTGTGGATAACTTAGCTGCCTTTAAGATTTTTCCTATTTCTTAAAAATATCATGTGATTCCGCCATCTGTTACTCTCGAGCTCCCATGTAGACCAATAATTTACACAGCCAGAGGATGATGTAGCCCTTCTCACCAAGAACTTACGCTATTGACTGTGTGGAGTTGACTGCAAAGGCAGGAATCTTGGTAGGGATTGCAAGGAAAAGACATGACACGGTTGTGTGGTTTGGGCAATAGGTGGGAATTGGCAATTTACTTGCTTTTTCTTTTTTTTGGCTCTGGAAGAATAGGATTCTTTTTAATTTGTAGTCATGTTGTACTGATAACTTACAGCTGGCACGGAGGAGAATGAAACCCTAAAAAAACCACGACTAGGAAGATGGCTATGGTGTGTAAACCCAGTCAGGGATAATATCTCACCAGCAGGGGAAGAGGATGAGTAAATCCAGAGTAGAAGTTGGGGGGTGAAATAAATGTAGGCTGCGCTTGGAGAGAGTGTGACGGCAGCAGCACTTTAAACAGCCTAAGTCTGAAGGGAGGAGAGGGGAAAAATAGTGAGAGATGTGGAATGGTATCACCAGTGAAACAGGAGAGACCAGTGCCCAAGAGCCTGGCTTACTGGAGAAACGCATCCCCAGAGGCTGAGGGCCAGCACTCACCACATGCAACAAGGCACATTCTCCCTCAGTTACAAATCAAAATGTTTCCCGGTGTGCGTGGGTAAGCTCTGGGACAAGTCACCCAGAAAGACTCTGGAATTTCCACATGGGGAGACTTTCAATCCTTCACTGGAAAAGGCTCCGAGCAACCTGACCTTGCCATGCCTGGAGCCCAGCTTCACCAGGAGATGGGTCTCAAGGAGGTCTTTCCAGCATAAACCGTGCTCTGGTTCTAGATGAAAAATGCACCAAGGTGGGTAGTTTTTGCTCCTCGAGTCATGCTGGGAGATTTGGAGTGTTGTTCAGAGGACAAGCTGTTCCCTGGGGCTGCAGCAACCCTAAAATCCAGTTTTTACTTTCTTGTTACCAAAGCAGAGAGGTTTCTGCCACTCCCAACCTGGTGAACTTTACCTCCTGGCAGTTGGGCAGCACAGTCATCCTTAGGGCTTTATTCTTTGCTCACAGACAAGAGTCTCGTTGGAAAGGTTGCCAGTTCTCCTGTGATGAGGAAATCTCAGGCAGCGAGGAAAGATTGTGTTTCAAAACTCAAATTCCCATGAACTTGCAAAACCAAGCCGTTTCCCTGGTGGCCTTTTCTGTGTGGTGGTGCTGCTGCTCGTTCTGGATCCTCTCCAGGGTAGTCCTTTCAAGCTGAGAGCAGAGCAGTTGTCTGCTTGAAGCCAGTGAGGCAGCGCTGCAGCCTTCCTCTTTCTTTTAATGGGAAAAAGTCCATGGCTTTGGGAAAAAAACCTTCTTTTCTGCCTCTGAAATAGCACTGATGGGAGCATAAGCATTTCGTGTGTTCTCTGTTTGTTATTTTTTCCCCATTTCGTAGTAACAGCTGCTTTGTACAAACTTTCTTTGCAGCTGCTTGTGCAATGCGAAGATGCTGATTTCTGTAGAATTTATATCGTGTTATTAGGGTGGCATTAAGGCTTGATATTTTAGAGCTTTTGGTCTGTCCAAAGTGGATAGGGGTGAGTTAGTCTTCAAGGCAAACACAGAAACAAATGAGTGGATTGTGGATTTTCAAATGTAATTCCTCCTGGCATCCTAAGTCCCTTTTTCAGTTTTGAGGAGTGGTGAAATAAGGAATAAGTCAGGGAAGGGAGGTGGTACCCTGCTACCCTGCTGCTCCTGCCATTCTGCCACTGGCAGGGCCGGATTTGGAGTCTCTGGTATTTAAATTGGGAAGCCTGTGTTGCCTTCCTGATGTTGTGTAGAAGAGATTTTTAGTCTTGCACTACATGGTAAATAAGAGGCCCTTTGCACAGTATTTAATGTACCCAAATCATGCAATGTCAATTTTACAGCATTTCTCTTCAGAATCACTCCTAGCCACTTACTATACTGTCTCCTACATGCATGTATTATTAAATTTAATTTATTCTTTGCTATGTTGTGTATGCTGCAGGTGTGTGTTGCTCAGGTAGCACCAGGGTAATCACAGGCTTCCTAATAAAGCAGCTCCTGGGCTTAATAAATCAGCTTCCTTAAAAATCAGCTCTACCAGTGCCCTGACTGTCCCTTTGGTTGGGTTTTAATTTTGAGCTTCTAAATCAATGTAGTTGCGTGACGTTTTTCACTGCATCATTGGGTGATTTTTATATAAAGTATCTATTGCTAATGTTTTCTCTCTACTAAAAATAGCAAAATAAAGAGGAGTTGTGTCCCAGGTGTGGTAAGAGCGTGAGCCCAGCCCTCTGGTGGTCACTGGTTAAGAAGCACAGGTTTTAAGAGAGGAGATGACCCCCCTTGCATCCCAGCGTCGCAGGGCACCTATTAAATACAGCTCTAAAAAGAATGCAAAAAAAAAAAAAAGATTAAAATGGATTTAATTCATGCCTTTAAAGTCTGGTGACAAGAATAAGATAATTAACTGATGAGAACTGGACTTGAGCCTTTTTGTGCCTGCATTTGATGTAGATTTGGTGTTGCTTGTAAATAAAAGAAACAAAACTGGCAGGAGTGAGGGTAGTTTAAATCCTCTCCTTTCATTGCATCCTGCTGAAAAATATTGTAGCACCTGCCTGAAATGCACAATGGAGGTTGCGAAGGGCTTTGTTAGCCTTTTGCCCTTGGACAGTGACCATTAGCAATAATTCCCATATGAAAGTGCTTTTAAATTAGGGCCGTAAGGGAAAGCCTCTCGTCTGCATCCAGCTTTGCATTTCTGATGGCCACAGACCACAGAGAGAAATACAGGAGCTGCTTGTTGAGGGTCAGCACTCGCTGTGCTTCCCGTGCCACCATCACAGAATCACAGAATGCTATGGGGTTGGAAGGGACCTCTGGAGATCATCTAGTCCAACCCCCTGCCAAAGCAGGTCCACCCAGAGCAGGTTGCACAGGAATGTGTCCAGGCGGGTTCGGAATGTCTCCAGAGAAGGAGACTCCACCAACTCCCTGGGCAGCCTCTTCCAGCGCTCTGCCACCCTCAAAGGGAAGAAGTTCCTCCTCATGTTTAGGTGGAACTTCTTATGTTCAAGTTTGTGCCCATTTCCTCTTGTCCTGTCCCTGGGCACCCCTGAAAAAAGACTGGCCCCATCCTCTTGACACCCACAATTGTGGCACACACTGGTATTGCTCTGCCTTTGAAAATGGAAGGATATGTTTTAATATTTCAGATCATCCTACACTGAAGTTCCCAGTAAATGTTTCCTTTTCAATTTCAGTAAAAAGTTCTTTGTAAAGGGAATAAGTTTATCAATTGCGCAAACTTTTAAGAGCTGAGATTTTTCATCAGATTTAACCTCGCCAAGAAGAGGAGTTGAGTTTCTCTGTACCACCTTAAGATTTGCTTGGGAAATCGTATGAATAGAAATATTTCTCTGCTCGCTCGTCTTTGCTGCTAAAAATATGTGCAGTTTGGGAAAATATGCCTAGATCTGACTTTCCTGACCTTCTGCGAATTCTAATAAAGTGCTGGGAGTACTTCAGCAGCTGTGCCGAGAAAAGGTCAAAAATATCTCTTGGCACGATTTTACTCCGTCTATGGATTGGTCTTCCCTTTGTAAAAACAAAGACGTTTCTGTGAGTCATTTATATTCTTTGTGGTTATTTTTTTCGAGCAATGCTTCTCTGAGACATTTCTATTTTATATTCTTGTCAGCGGTATTCAGGGGCATCCCAGTGCAAGCTCTGGGGCTGATCAGCCCCTGACCCGGCTGGTTGCTGGGGAAGGGACCTCCCGATGACACAGGCGACGAGAGAGCAGGGTGGAATGAGTTAGAGTTGTAGCAAAAAAGCTGAGCCTACAATACGAAAAAGAAGTCATTTCAGTAGAAATTTGTCATTTCCAGTGATACAATTAAGTTAATGGTATTGTATTAAATACCGGGACACCGCAGATAAAAGGGGTGTGGTAACAAGGCAGGTAGAGATTGGTGTTTCATTCCTTTTCGCGGAAAAACATTCTGTATTTCTGTGATTCTGTGACTCTGCCGTGCCAAATTATACCCGTGACCCCAAATTGTCAATAAGCCGTCTCTAAATTTAGTCAGCTGCTTTTAGCCCACCCCTGTTCTGCTCTTTTGCTCGGATCAGAGCAACTGCTGTATCAACAGCTTTGTTTAAAATCTGTATTTTATTCGTGCAATGTCTGGGTGGATTTTTTTGTGTGTGTTGTTTTGTTGTGGTTTTTTTAAAACCTTGAGGTATTTTCTTGAAAGATTGGAATCATGATTCACGGCCACGGACGCACGTTGGCTCGTTTCTCGTGCTACATAAAAATGCTTGCCCAGTCTCTGAAGTGGGACCCAGCCTTAAAGTAGTGGGTTTTTTGCTGGTTCTTCGTGGGTCCAAGTGGGAAACGTTTCGTTTTCCTTATTCTGAAGGAAGAGAAAACTGAAATAAAAAGATTTTTCTCTTTTCAGTTCCCTCGGTTGGGCTGTAGCTGTGTTTCTGTGGTAGTTGTATCAGGATGACTTTCCCAAATAACTTGTCTGATTTTGTTTTTGTTCCACATTCTTCTCTTACTTCAGCAATGATGGATTGAAATTGCAGCAATAACTTTTAAACTTGCTTTGGCTGCAGTGAGACGAGATGACTTCTCTGCTTTTTAGAAGTGGCATAGCTTATTTATTTTTTTTATTTGGCTGAGTAAGGAAAAGCAAAGTTCTCGTCTCCAACCAAGCAGGAATTTATTCTTGAAATGAGCAGCAAAGTTCCAAGATTAGAATAGATTGCTCTGGTTGATCTCATCCCCTGTATGAGTAATTCGGGGTGGTTATTTAGCAGACTGAAGAGGAGATTATGAACTCAGAACCTAGCTTTGTTTCTGGAAACTCCTGAGTGATAAAGAAGCTGGAATAGCTCCTTTACAGGATTATCTTTACCCTGGGGATAGAAGATATGTAAATCATCGCCCCTACTCGCGTCTCCGGAGTATCCACGTAGCGTGCGGCTCCAGCGAGTTTGCAGCTCGCTGTTTCAAAGCTTCATTCTGAGTATTTTTTTTTTCAAATGGCAAATATCCAACATTAATAATCCACATAGCAGAGCTGGGAGGAGGCTGCTGTGGGGGCAGCAGTATCACGTTGAACTTCAAACAGTCTTTTTAGTAGGCAGAACAGTGGTAAGTAGCGAACTAGTTTTACTACTGTCTTGTACTTTGTTGAAAATGTTGCCTTTTGACCCGAACCTTTAGAAGCTGAATGAATACTGTCAGGTACTTCTGTCTTGCTAAATTGGTTTGCTGAATGTGTTCCTGGTCAGGCTACAATGTAAGAGCTGAAGATGTAGTATTTAAAATGCTTTTTGACGGCTTTGTTTTAAAAAAGAAAAAATTCCCAGGGATCTGAAGCTCTGTTGAGTTTCAGTAAAGAACATTTTGAACCTTTGCAACAGCTCAGTGGAATATTTTCTTGTGAAAAATAAGTCTTCATGCAAGTAAGTGCTTGATTGATTGCCTTCAAGGATTTCTTTATGTAATTGCACATCGGAAGAGCTGTTAACATGCAAAAAATGTTTGTACAAGATCAACCACAGCTTTCTAAAAACTCGGTGCTGCTTCTGGTACTAAAAGAACGCGGGTAATCCTGCAGAATTATTTCTTCCTGATACTGGTTTTCAGAAACCTAACAAATATAAGTAAAAGAAATCTGTGTTTCAGTTCTCATTGACTTTGTCGAGTAGTATTCATTAGTCTGAAAAGCGTGGGAGCTCTGGGAAGATATTGAACTGCAGTTTTACTTAATATAATTTACTTAAATATAATCCATTTTTTGCAGTACAATACTGGAGGAAGAGAAGCTGCAGCAAGAAGAACGAATGAGAATGGAATCCAGGCGACAAGTCACAGTATCCTGGGACTCGGGAGGATCGGATGAAGCTCCTCCCAAGGTAGCTAAGACTGCAAATTATGTGTTTTTAAAGAACAAACGAAAAAAAACCCTTCTTATTCCATTTATTTCTTCAAAGCCCCCTTTGATGGGTTCGTTCAAACAACGGCATTCTGCCCAATTTTCTCATCATCTGCTAATACTTGCCTGAAATGACCTGGCTCTACTTGAACTGTTACTAGAACTGGTCCGTGCTAGAACATTGCACTGATGATTTTCTGTTTCTTGGGTGTTTAACTTGTAAAAGACTAATATAGTTGCCAGAAAATCGTTCCTGGCCTTTCTTTTATTCTTCTTTCTTGTATCACTCCTCTGAAACTTCAGCTGGTGAGCTCTCAGGGCAACGTTAAGTTTATTTATAACACACCAAGGAGAGGATAGAAATCAACTAATTGCATTTTCATTATTCTGGACAGAAAATTAGGGGTTTGCTTCCAAGTGTTGTAGTTTACGCTTGATTTTGTTTCATTCCATGTCTGTGCTGTTTGGATGTTGCTGAGGTGTTTGGCAGCTGTGATGGTCTAACCTCACCGGTTGCCGAGCGCTCTCTTCTCTCGGGAACTTGTCTGCTTCTCCTCACAGCTATTTTGCTGTCCTTTAAAGGATCGAGCCTGTATTTCAAAGAACTTAATTTTGCACAGTCACCGCTGTAACGTGGAAAGTTACCTGCGTTGTGGTCACTTTGTGAAGGGTTCCTGCAGCTCTCCACTCAAGCTCTGCTGCTAATCATGGTTTCAGTGTTGCTGGGGTGGCACCTTCTGCTGCCCACAGCAGTCACAGGAGGGCAACTTAGTTTTATTTTTTTTTGTTTTCCCATCCCCAGGTTGTTGCCTGATACGTGTCCTTCCTGCGTTGGGGACTCCAAAGCTGGACACAGTTCTCGAGGTGGAAACTCTGCCCTTGTGAGACCCCACCTGGAGTACTGTGTCCAGCTTTGGAGTCCTCAACACAGGAAGGACATGGACCTGTTGGAGCGGGTCCAGAGGAGGCCACGAAGATGATCTGAGGTCTGGAGCCCCTCTGCTGGGAGGACAGGCTGAGAGAGTTGGGGTTGTTCAGCCTGGAGAAGACAAGGCTCCAGGGAGACCTTATAGCAGCCTTCTAGTATCTGAAGAGGTCCTACAGGAGAGCTGGAGGGGGGACTCTATCAGGGAGTGAAGCAATAGGACGAGGGGGAACAGTTTTAAATTGAAAGAGGGGAGATTTAGATTAGCTACTAGAAAGAAATTCTTTCCTGTGAGGGTGGTGAGACACTGGAACAGGTTGCCCAGAGAAGTTGTGGCTGCCCCATCCCTGGAGGGGTTCAAGGCCAGGCTGGATGGGGCTTGGAGCAACCTGGTCTGGTGGGAGGTGTCCCTGCCCAGGGCAGGGGGGTTGGAACTGGATGATCTTGAAGGTCCCTTCCAACTCTAACCGTTCTACGATTCTATTTCTGAGCTTGGTTCTGCATTTTGATAGCTTTATGGCAACCAAGACATACGGGCAGTGGAATTGGTGCTTGCTTCTCAGAGTTAAAACCACCAAACAATCCCTCAACCTGTCTAGTCGTCTGAGATGAACTACCAGGAGTTGATACACGTGTATAAACGCACGATGTTCCGAGTTACAGAAGCAGATAAACTGCATAAATTGGACCAATGTGCTACTGAATTCCCACAGTCTTGTTTGAAGAGTTTGTTTAGTCTTAAAGCTTTGGGGCAAATCCAAATAGAGTAAGTACCTTTTACTGCTGTAATACGTGAACTTCACCGTGAAGTGATTGTCATTAAAGCTTTGGGTGCGATGTGTAAACTGAAACACTTGAGAAAAGATGCGTTGAGATGGAAATTAATTCTACCACTGCACTATCTTTTTTTGAGGGGGTCAGTATGTCCTCACCCTGTATGTGATGCAGTTGCTGGTTAGGTTTTTTTATACAGTATTTTTGTGTAAAACATGCATGTGCATACTAATGACATTTGAACATGCTGAATTTCATAGATATGAAATTTTAAGTATCCCTCGTTATTGAATTTTCTAATGGTGATAACTGTTTTTTTTCCACCAACAATTAATTGTAAAAGTTTCAGGTCTTTATAGGTCCTAAAATCCATTTTCTTTAAAGCCTTAAACTCTTCCACATTTATTAAGTAAATCACGGCTGTCACTACTTGTACTATGAAATTGCTTCTATCTCACAGTGATTCCAGTTAGAAACCTAAGGCAGAAAATAGCCTTGTACACAATGGGAATGACATTTTTTGTGAAGTGATGCTAAAAATCTGCAGTCTCAAAGTAATGTGGTGATCGCCTTTAACTGCCAGAAGGACTGAAGGAGCCCATTTGCAGAATGATGAGGTTTGGGGTTTTTTTTTTCCCTCTTGGGTTGATTTTTCTCCTCCTGAAACACCCAGCAGCAGTGTTCCTCATCAAAAAAAAAAGGCCAAAAAACCCCAAATATACCTTTGGAGGTTAGCAGTAAAGAAAGTAATAAAATGTTTCTGCTTGGGAGATAAAAGCGTGTTGTCCTCAGCAACGTTTTCCAACTTTGCTGCTTTTCCTAGTGTGAAATGTCTGTGTCTGGTCTGGCAAAAGGACGATCTCCTCAATGGGGGCAGAGAATCAGGCTCCTTTTCATGCAGTTGAATTTCTGGTGACTTTTCTCATGTGTTCCTGTGAAGAAATGTCTTGTTTGTTTACGTGTGAAGTATTGTCCTTCTCCTGAAGGGATAAAGTGAGAAGGTCACATGAAAAACCCTTGAGAGCTCTCCTTTCTAACAGGAGCTGGTTCTCTCTTGGTTTTTCTTGGCTGGGAATGGGCTGCAAAGCAAAGCGTGGGTGATGAACCGACCATGTTCAGAATATGATCCAAAGCACCTTCCGTGTTGAGGCAATGAGCTACACAGCAGTTAATTATCAGAACTAACTTTAGTCCCCAGAATGACACATGGAAATATTCACGCTGACCAAACCAGTTTGATTTGTGTTCTGACTGAAGCGAAAGAATTTACTTTTGGGAACGGTCACAAAAGCAACAACTTAATGGCAAAACTTTATGTACTGCAGATTGTGAACTTAGACACGATGCCATATTTGCACCTGGAAACTTGATTTAAGAACCATGTTCTCAGCTGATGTCCTCTCTAGAGTTAAACAGCACAGAGCAGGTCATTTAGTGCGAGCAATTAAACGCGCACAAAGGATTCACAGAGCGAGCATTATTTAGTGACGTACCTTGCAAACAATTCAGCTGCTTCCATTTCTAAAGAAAAATGGAGGAAAACTTCATTTATTTTAGTTGTTTAAAAAAATGTGAGTCATTTTAGAATATTCATCTCGGGGGGGGGGGGGTTGTTGAGCTTGCTTTTGTGGTGTACCACTTGTAAATGTTTGTCTCACCAAAGAGGTAATTTTCTGGTTTTAGTTTTCTTTTTCTAAAGTCTCTAAAAATTCCTTTACACTCACAGCCCAGCAGGCCTGGTTACCCCAGTCCCAGATCCAGTGAAGGCTTTTACCCAAGTCCACAGCATATGGTACAGCCAAATCATTACCAGGTATTACATTTAACACTATGTGGGGGTTTTTTTTTTCAAACGTGGGGTTTATAACTGGGTTGCAGCTGGTGGGATCGAGTCCCTTCTTACACGGTTTAGTTTCATTGAGTTCTGTTAAATGCTTTTGGGTTTACATCAGAACAAACCCCAAACGGAGCCTGGTGGAGCTGCAGATGGCAGATATTTCCATATCTGATACGGTGCTCAGGTTCCTAAAATAACAATGAAACACATCAGATGTTTTCATTTTAATTGAAGGAATGTGGTGTTTTGTTACCATTTGTGTTAAGCTATAAAATTACCTGCCTTATAAAATGGCATTGACTGGGGGACTTTCCTTATTGATCCTGGGTTCCCTGATGATTCTCTGAAACATTTTTCTTTTCTGTTGCCTGAAAGCCGCCTTCAGATCTACTGCACCGTGTACTCACAGGTTTTGCTTTTCTTCCTGAAACCACTGAAGAAATTTTAAAACAAAAGTTAGTGATGAGAGTGCTCGAAGCATCCTTGGGTTTGTTCAAACTGCAGCCACATACAGCAGTCTCGGGCGAGATTATGGGGGTTTTTTTCTATGGAGAGGGGGAGGATTTCATTGTTTTAATGAGTACCTCATACTCATTAAAACTACTTTGATTTTCCTGGGGAGCCATTCTCAGGCTGCACAGCTTAGCACGCTGATTACGTGCTGTCACTCAAGACTTAAGCTTGTAACATACACCGGGGGGGATGTTTTTACCCGGCTCTGTAGGGCGATGTGTGCAGGTTCCCATTAACTTCAATATGAGCTCTGCGTTTGTAGCTCTCACAAGTGTATCAGTAGATTTGGTTTTGTTCATCAGAGGACTTTGATCTTCTTGACTGCAAAGGTTAAATCATAATTTCTAATGCTTCTGGTTGGATAAGCATCCTCAAATAGTGATAGTTATCCTCAAAAGTTGTATTTCTATGTAGTTATAGTTACCCTCAAAGAGTTATGTTATGATAGGCATCCTCAAAGACTTAAAAAGGAGGTTTTGTGACATATAACTAATTTTTTTAAATCCTAAAGGTGTCTGGCTACCCCGGTTCTCATGGGATACCAGCCATGGCGGGCAGCATTTATCCTGGGCAGGCTTCTCTCTTGGATCAAGCAGATTCCTGGAACCACCGGCCTCAGGAAATACCAGTGTGGCAACCAAACATGGAGGTATCATGAACTGACACATCTGTGGTTGTGCTCTGTACAATAAATATGCTTTTTATTATTATTATTTAGGTACATCTGGAGATTACCGTAGGAGAACTGAGTGTTTCTCTGGTATTTTTTAAATTCCCTTACAGCAGTGGGATGGGAGTCATGACTGAAATCTCTTCTTTTTGAAACCAATCCTCCTGTGTGAGGCTGGGCGTAACGTGTACTCTTTACACAAATTCTTGATGAAGTTATTACTGCTTATTATCTGAACTAAGTGAGTGATAGCAAATATTTTGCATTTGTTAAAAGAAGGCTTTACTGAAACTTATTGCTTTTAATAGAGATGGGAGCATTCATGTAAAAATATGTAATATCATTAACGTTTCAAAATACCTCTAGTGGGAGATACCCAGCGTAGCTAAGGGATCTGAGGCTTCTCCGTAACTTATCCAGAACAGAAAACGGAACAGTTTGCAAAACTGTGTTTGCGTTGTATTCCTGCTGGGTGCTTTTCAGGCTGGCAGGATTGCACAGAGCTGCTGCAAGGAGCATCAAGTTAATTCCTCCTTTAACCTTCGGTTGTGTTTTTTTCTGTTCTCCTCCACTATTTTCTACTTCTTTCATTCCATTTTATCCTTCCACAAAGCCTCACTTTGTGCAGCTTCTGTCTTAAATCCATTTCCTCTTAACTGATGCTTCCCTTTGCCTCTGATAAACATTGAAGTGATAACTGAGGCTTACCCCTTACACACCGGCAAGCAGATGGGTGTCTACTTCTTCAATTTCCTCTGCTTATCTTTGATTTGCCCGTATCTTCTGCCCTTGCAACTTGCTGCTGTGCTGCTGTTCACACCGTATATAGTTGAGGGTTGTGGTCCCAAGCACTTCAGCTTCCCTGGAGATTATTGACTGGAGAAACAACTTGGTTTGACTACATTCTGCTTGAATAAGGTGTTGGTGGAAGCATATGAATGATTTGCAAATGTTTGTTAAAATGTTACAGCCAAAGGTTTCACAAAAGCTTGGGAAAGTTGGTTACCTAAGAAGGATCTCAGTGAAGTTTGTTACCAGACTCCCCTTGGCTGCTTTCAGAATGCTAATATATACACCACTTGCTAATGATTTCCAGGCAGCGTTGGGATATGGTATAGTCAGTATTGTAAGCTTAAGGCGTGCATAAAAATGTACTCAAAAATCATCAAAAATGGTTTTGTGACACGCTTTTCAAGTGTCAGCTAAAACTGGAAAACATGTTTGTTTGGAGTAAAAAATGTATCTTGCAGCTTTTAATGACTGGGCAGTTAGATTATTGCTCAAGACCAAGAAAACCAAATTGATAAATCTGTCTTTGTTGTCCAGCTGAAATGAAGTGCAATCTCTGATGTGACAACGTTACTGAAAAACAGAACAGGATTTTTCAAATCTTTCTGGTTCCAGTGATTAGGAGCAAGGCAGATAAAATGTTTGTACTTGGAAAGAGTTTCTTCTTGCAGTCTGCTTCAGTTTATAAGGAGTTGGAGGAACTCTGCTTGACTGCTGCTGTGCATTTGGGATTTTAAAAAATCTATTCTTTTATAATCTGTAAGTTTTTGCAGCTGTTTAAATTTTAAGTTGTGAGGCTGAATAAACCCACTCTGTTGTGTAGGATTCGGGCACTTTGGACATCCGAGGAATGGGCCAGGTTCTACCCACACATCTCATGGAGGAGAGGTTGATACGACAGCAACAGGAGATGGAAGAAGATCAGCGCTGGCTTGAAAAAGAGGAGCGGTTCCTGGTAATGCTTTGTTTCGTGGTGCTTCTGAATTCATGGTGGTTTTTCACTTTTTATTGCAGCTTGCTAAAACCGATCGCTTCTGTGAAACGAGAGCATGTAGTGGCCATAGGAGTCACTACCAATGTGTAGGTTTGGAAACAGTTTTTAAATTAAGTGTGCAGCTAATGAGCGAGTCCTGGATTATACATACCTTGACCAGCTGGGTTTTTCAGTCGGTCTCACTTGATCCAGTTGAGTATTTATGTGTGAGAAGCTGTGGGTATAATTCTGTGCCAATCTGGAGATTTTCTTAAGGAGACAGATCTGTGCATACTCTATCCCTAAAAAAAGGGATAACCATCAGGCATCTGCCCACCCTAAGTGTAGGAAGAGCTGTAAGCAGTCTGGCACTGGAAGAATAACGGGACACCGTAGTGGGAAGAAATAATGTAAGAGAGAGCTCTGTGAGGTGGGGAAAAAAGCTCTGACCATCACCAGGAGGAGAAAGAAGAGATTCATTGGTCATGGGCTCTCCTGTTGCTGTTTCTCTGCAGTTCCATGGTTTCTTGTTGTCGGTGCTACTGGTGTCTGTTTTTCAGTTGAACTCTGGCTTCCTGGCTGTGAAAAATTCAAGTTCTGTGTTACAATTCTCCTGCTCAAGACTGATGGCTCCAGATGGAGCAGAAGGTGGTGGTAGCATATTACTCTGTATAGAACTGGGGAGCCTGTGGATGCCTGAGCCTCACTGGAGAGGTGGATGTGTGGACAGTGGTGGGCTGTGGGTTGTGACAATCAATATCTGGTCTTAGGAAGCCTATTACAAGTTTCTGTTTGGAAGCCTTTATGTTGAATGTAGTTGTAAAACGTGTCTATATAAATGCAGGTGCCATAGGTTATAGGTTTGTTACAGGAGGTAAGTTTGAATAAGTAAGTTCTCTGCTTCACAGAATCACAGAATGCTGTGGGGTTGTAAGGGACCTCTGGAGATCATCTAGTCCAACCCCCCTGCCAGAGCAGGTTCACCCAGAGCAGGTTGCACAGGAACGTGTCCAGGCGGGTTTGGAATGTCTCTGAAGATGGAGACTCCCCCACCTCTCTGGGCAGCCTGTCCCAGTGCTCTGCCACCCTCAAAGGAAAGAAGTTTCTGCCCATGTTTAGATGGAACTTCTTATGCACAAGTTTGTGCCCATTTCCTCTTGTCCTGTCCCTGGGCACCACTGAAAATAAACTGGCCCCATCCACAGCTGCTGTCTGTGGAGACAACCAAGGTAGGATGAATCTCTACTGGCTCTCGAGGGCTACAGATAGATCCCTCCGTGTCCCAAGTGCACGTTCTAGCCAAGAGCCAGATCGTTAAGATGTTACTTTTGATTAAAGGATGCTGAAGCTTGCTTTTTTGGCTGCTTTCCTCCAAAGTGCACTGGGGAATTTGCGGTTTGCCATTGGATGACCATAAAAAAATCCACTGTACCCAGATTGCTTTGTCCAATGTATTGCAAACTGAAGAGAGGGAGGGGAAAGGAAAATTTCTTCCCTAATTTAGGCATTAACTTTTCCAGTCTTAAGTGGCACCAGTAGCTTGTGTCTTTCACAAGCCCAGGAGGTCAAATTGATCCCATTGTTGGTTAAAGCTTTCAAAGATGGTCAAGAACTTTTTGAGTAATGAATTAATTAATATACTTACTGAGAATTGTGATTTCAGGTGGCAGTAGATCATGTGGGAACTTTCTGCAGAAAACTTTCTGATCTTTCTAAACTTTCTGGCTTTTTTTCTGCAGAACAGATGCTAATTATTTATAGTATTTGTTACTCTGAATCATTAGGGAGTTTATCATCCCCCCAAATTGCTGCCTGAGGAGGGAGTTGCTGATGTTTCTTTTGATTTGTAATACAGTCGTAGCATATGTTTGGAAAAGAACTACTGTGTTTCCACAATGTGATAGTTTTTATTGCGAGGAGACACCATTTCTATCGCCACCCCCTGCCCGAGGGTGAACTAGCACTGCTGACCGTGTGAGCAGCTAGAGAGTTCTGCAGCTTTCCAGAGCTGCATTGGGTCAGTGTAAACCCTTAGAGGGTTAAAAAGGCAAAATGAACTTAAATGACCAAAATGAGGAATTGGAATCCATAAGAAACTTCAGTTCTTTTTCTTAGTGCACTAACACTTTGACTCTACAGACTTTGGGGTTTATACTCAAATGCCTGTTACAGATCTACACGCTGGGTCGAAAGCGAAACAAGCTAGTGATGGCCACGGGGTGCATTTGGATCCACTGGAGGATGTGCGTCAGAAGAACTTTCAGTTGATAAATGGGTGTTTCTTGTGAAAGGAATGTCGTTCTCTAGGTTTGCCCTGAAGAAATAAAGCTGGTAGAAAAGTCTTGTGGAACATCACTCTTGGAGGCCTGGCAGGTCTCCAGAAGGATGTCCACAGTTCCTACATGAGATCCAAACACAGGCCCAGTGTAGAAATCACAGAATCATAGAATGGTTTGGGTTGGAAGGGACCTTAAAGATCATCCAGTTCCAACCCCCTGCCCTGGGCAGGGACACCTCCCACCAGACCAGGTTGCTCCAAGCCCCATCCAGCCTGGCCTTGAACCCCTCCAGGGATGGGGCAGCCACAGCTTCTCTGGGCAACCTCTTCCAGTGTCTCACCACCCTCAGAGTATAGAGTTTCTTCCCAGTATCTAAATGTCCCCTCTTTCAGTTTAAAACCATTACCCCTCGTCCTGTCACTACACAATAATCCATGTGTTGTGTGCACACACTCCTCCGTCCATGCCCTTCAGTGAGTGACTAGTGACGTTTCTTCTCTTGGGAGAAGGGACATCCCTAATTCCCCTCCAGGTGATTTTGGGAGGAGAAGCAACTTACTCTCTCAAGGTTGATGTCAAGTCTTTCTTTGCGACACCTTTCCCCACTAACCTTTACATTTGGTGGAATGGTTTTGCTGAAGCGTGGCTCTGCCTTCCCTGCTACAGGCAGGTTTCAGAAGAGTATTTTTGCCTCTAGAGCCCGGAGAACAATAGAGAGGGCAGAGCCAAATTTTAATTTTTAACTTACGCAACCATAAAGCGTAGCGTAGTTCTCAGTTTAAACTGACTACTTTGCAAAGCAGCTCTATTTACCCAGTCTTCAGCCTCCTACACCGTGTCTCACTTCTGCTGGTGAGAGTTGGACTCGGCAGGGAGTGACTGCAGATCATTTCATGTGAGACGCTGCAACAAGAAGAAAAATCCTCCGTGGGGTTCCTGGTAGCACAATTTTTTTGGTTCCCCAGAGTAACACCAACTTGCTCATGACTTGAAATTTATTGCTGCTTCTACAGGGGAAAAAAAATACGCCTCAAAGCATGTTACTAAACGTACAAAGAGCAGTGATGCTGCGGTTGCTCCACGAGACACCCCAGATGAAGAATTAAATTGTGATGCCATTGAAATGGAAATTTGCCGGCCTCCGGAGGGGGTGATATCTGTGCAAGCAGTTTGCCTGAGACGGGTCCTTTGAGAACCTGTGACTCCTCGATACTTGAAAGGAGATAGAAATTGTGCTTCCGAGCTGCAGCTGTGACAGAACCCAGAATTCTGAAATTCTGCGGTAAAAAGAGAAAACAAACAAATCTCTCTTCACGGGAAGCTCCTGAATGAAAATAAGTCTGTTGCGTAAAAAAAAAAAGAAGAGTAAAGAGGTGTTTAGTTTTAAATTGTACCAAATATATCCATCAGGAGGTGAAAAGAGAATTGGTGGAGGGGTTGGTTTGGGGGGACTTACTTTCTTCAGGGCTGACACTCCCTCCCACCCCTGATAGAGAGGGGATGTTGCTCTAGTGGACACGGATTAAACTTGCAGGCTTTCATGCTGTCTTCGTGAGGGCTTTGGATATTGGCATCTTCAGGAAGGAGGACGGAAATATCTGAATTATTTTTGAGGGAGCTGAAACAAAGACAAAGTCTAATTGCACTTAAAGTTTAATACAGGTAACTACAGAGGACAGTCCCTGCAGATAAGAGGCCTGAGGTGGCTGCAGTACGAGTATCAAACAAGTCACGGCTGTTTGGTCTTCTACGTAAGGAATCTTTCTGTTAGGATTTTTTAGGTGCTGCACTCTCGCAGACGCAGGTTTTCACTCACTCACTCACTCACTCACTCCTGTGGAGGTTGGACCTCGGTCACGCAGGCAGCATCACAAGAAATTCATAAAGTTCTCATTCTGCACTTTCTCCTGGGTTGGTTTTTGATCACATGGCTGTTTCCACCCCAAAAAATAAAACTGACAAAGATCAATCAAGATTTTAGTTGTACATTGTGCATAGCATATAGAATTACTATATAGAATACTATATAGAATATTTACTCTCTATATATACTACATTGAATACATCAAATTACTCTATTATGGCCACAGTATGTGGATGTTAATCTTCCAGTTCTGACTTCTTATGTGTAGGATTAATTTAACAGTAAAGTTAATTCATCAAGTTAAAATCTGTTTTATAGGCCCCCTGGGGATGCTTTTATTTGTGGATTTCAACAGAAGTTTGGAACTGCCCCAAACTAGCCTGATATTTAAAATTTTTTTAATTGCTCCTAGGAGAGAGAGTACACCTTGTGTATTTTAATAAGGAGTTTGACCCAAAAGGAGGAATCTGCTGTAACCACAGCCAGGAAACCAGGGGGTGGGTGGCGATGCCGTGAGGGCACCTTCTGACCTGGTGGCCAGTTGGTTGGCTTCACAGAAGTTGTGGGAAAGAAACTGTGTCGTTCTGTGTCTTTTCAAGGAGACTTTTTCATTTCAGCAGGGTAGAGTGAAATTAGGGATTTTTATGCTGTTACTTTTCGCTAACTCTCTCTGAACGTTTTGCAGAAGGCTTTTCTTCCTCGGGTCCTGTTTATTTACCCGCTGCTTCATTTACATTTAGTTTCCAGTTTGAACCTTTCTTTTGTGGCTGTGCTGATGGTATGTGGCGTTGTTTTTAACAGTATAAAATAAAGATATCTATGTGGCTGCCTGTTGGTAACTCCTCAGCAGAGAGAGCAGGGTTGTGCTAAAAAATTCATAGTCCTTTCCCGTGATAGGTTAAGAAGAAATAACTCACATAGTTCCCTTATCGTGTTTGGTGGTGGGTTTTTTTCTGAAATTCCCACATAGTTGTGGTTTTGTCCTGTTTTGCTACTGAGAACTGCAATTCGAATGTAATTGATGTGAACTGTTGCTAAAATAAGATTTTAATTTTTAGCCTGAGAAAATCCCACCAAGACATTGCAATTTGGCCTGTCCTGAGAACGCCAAGACTTACATGTTCTTTTATTAGTGAGTGACCAGAAATACTGGAAATAAAGTAAATTATGTTCCAGTTTGTCAACATACACATCCTGTCTGAAAAGTCCTCTTGATGTTTCCAAAGATTTCAGACGTAGACTATTTATTAGGAAAAAAAAAAATCCACTTACTTTTGAAGGATTTTGATTTTATGCAAGATTTTAATAGCGTATAGTTCCTCCCTTAAATATATATCTGTAATGAATATAATAGTGAGTGGAAAAGGCTTTGCTTAAACCTGCATTTTATTTTAGTACAGTTGGTGCTTTCACAAAAAATAATTCAGAGCACTGTTGTTTGTGTGCTTGAGAAGTCCCGACATACTGTGAGAGTGAAGTCCATCTGCCAATGGATTGGCATCACAGTCGGTCACTGCTCAGCTTCAAGGCTTGAAAAATACACTCACTGTAAAATGGTGTTTAAAGTTTGTCTTTTGAAGCTTCCACAGCTACACAAATGAATAAATCAGAATATCGTTTACTAAAATAGTTGTTAGAATTTATTAGAACACAGTCAAGTTACTAGAAATCAAGACTCTACAACCTCCTTTCAGGAGGTGGGGGTTGGTCTCCTCTCCCAAGTAAGTGATAGGACAAGAGGAAATGGCTTCAAGTTGTGCCAGGGGAGGTTTAGGATGGATATTAGGAAAAATTTCCTCACCGAAAGGGTTATCAAACATTGGAGCAGGCTGCCCAGGGAAGTGGTGAAATCTCCATCCCTGGAGGTATTTAAAAGATGGGCAGACATGGTGCTGAGGGACATGGTTTAGTGGTGGTTTTGTCAGTGTTAGGTTGATGGTTGGACTTGAAGATCTTAAAAGTCCCTTCCAACCTTGGTGATTCTGCGATTCTATGAAATACGTTTGGGCCTCTTCTTAGTCATTGGACACAAAAGTGCATCGACTATTTCTCTGTTGTTCCTTACTGTCCAAGTTTTGATGGGGCAGGAGAAGGAAGACGTTTGGAGAAGCTGAAAGGGCTTGCGTTTCTGTAACACTGAAGATTTTCAGTCCTTATTTTAAGACACGCAGATGGCTGGGGTGCGGGTGGGTTGTGTGGCTCTGCAGACCTGCTCCTGGACCTTCTGGTTTGCCATTACCCATTGGCACTTGGTAGCTTCATTCTCGGTTCACGTTCTCAGAGATGCCTGGGCAACACCACTGCCGTCAACAGGACTCGGTATTTTTGTTGGCAATGGGTGAAACAAGTGTTTGTCAAGTTAATAATACTCATTTTAGTAATATTGTATGTGTGTTCATGTGTATTTGCAACCTTCCTGTGAAACGATTCTTAGGCTGTAGCTGGGTGGTTGTGTGCTCTTCACGTGTGTCATGTCCTGAAGCGTTTGCTGCTGGTGGTGACTTGGGTAATTGAATTATTGCTGTGATTTGAAGTTGTAGAATTGGGCATTTAGAGCATTCAGATGCTGAAAGGGAGGAGGACCTTGTTCATTAGACAAGGAGGGGAAGAGGTGGATGTTTTGTCTGTTAATTTAACTGTTTTCTTTTAATACCAGAAAAAAATCTGTTATTAGAACTAGTGTGTATTTTTGTGTCTCTGAATCTTTTAAAATGCTCAATATCAGATTATCTTTGGAGTTAGGTTTAGGGTGCATTTCTGGAGTGATACATCGTTAAAAGCACAAAGAGCATCGAAGACTCCTGTGATAAAATATCTTTGACTATTTCCAAAGACTTTGGGCACTTCCCTGGCTAGAAACGATCGTGAAACGAAGGCAAATTGTGAACATCAGTGTGATAGAAATGTCATTAGTCATATGCTGAGATAAACAAGGATAGCGGTTTGCTTCAGCTTAAAAATATAATGAGAACCAGGACTTTCTTTAGCTGTCTAATGAAGTATATAACATACCCATATCAATGGAGACTTTAATCAGAAAAAAAAATTCCTTCGTCATAAGGAAATAAAGTAGAAATTCGTCAGTGGTAGCTTTTAGCAGGGGATTTGTCATGCGTTCCCAGAAAAATATTGGGAATTGCTTGCTCGTGTCTGCTTCAGTTCTTCGTGTTTAAGATGGGGTTAAATATTTCCCTGTCTCGGGTGATTTGTGTATTTTTAATCTCCAAGTTCTTTCAGGCAGCGACTGTCTCTGGCTCTGCCTCACTCAGTCTGACGAAGACTGAATGAAAACCCAAAGTATAAACCCTTCAGACAGAGCACTGGCACAATTGGGGTATTTTTAATGATAAAAAGATCAATATTAGTGTGTCTTTGCAAGTTCCGTCTGCCCTGCTGGCTTTTTAGGGTCATGTAATAGGATACGCCAGTTGGAATTATTCTTTAAAAAGAGAGAAGGAAAGGGATCTGGAGTAGCTTTAAACAAGAAACAGATATATTTGTCCCCTGAAAGAACATGGGGTGAGTTTAGTTACAGTCGCTATTCACACGCCTACAGTTCTCTAAATAACATTTTTTCATTCTCACGCTGCGGGTGTCCGTTCTGTGTGTATCTGTAGGTACAGGCGGAGGAAGGAGGTTGTATTTTCACTGACGTAGATACACATTTTATCCATTTTCATTAATTCCTCATCCGCTCTTGTTGGAGAGTGAATGGAAGAGTCAGATAAATCCTCTTTGGTTTTACGGTGCCAGAATTAGTGCACTAGAAAAGCACTCCCGTTCTGCTGAACTCGTGCCTTCAGATCAGCGTTAACCTTGGTTTTACACCCACCCTTCCCTTGTCTTTCCGTGTAATTAACGTTGTCCTCGAAGAATAAATATCACACACCTGGATTTGCTGGGGAGATGAGAACAATGACCGGTTCTATGTGGGAAAAAAAAATATGGTGGGGTCTTTTTTTTAGTTTTTGAAACAACCGAACCCTGAGTTCCTCTGTCTTGCTAAAAACCTCTAAAATAGAAATTAGCTTGCTGCTTGTATCAGGAGGATCGTGCATCTGGCTGTCTTTATTAGCTTTCTCTATCCAAATGCAGCGTTTAAAGAGCTCCAGTAATTGGCCCCCTTTGCAGGCTTGGAGAGGGAGCCAAGTACATATAAGCCGCCGTCAGGCAGGAAGCGGGAATTAATGCGCAGCGTTTCTCATCCCGGGCTTGACATTTTTGCTGTTGGGAAGCAAACTTTTTTTTTTTTTTTTTTTTTTTTTTAAAGAAA
>QJSC01018490.1:34604-55440 GCA_003697955.1 Calidris pygmaea | reverse complement strand
GTGTAAATTTTTTAACAGTGTTTTCCTGCCTTTCCAATGATTTTAAGGGCAGGGCGCCCGGGTGGGTAAGCCGGGATGGGGATGAAATGTTGGATCTTTGTTTCAGAAACCCGACGTGCGGCTCTCCAGAGGCAGCATCGACCGCGAGGATGGAGGTCTCCAGGGCCCAGTAAGTGTTGGGGGGGGATCTTCTCATCTCCCACCTCTCTCTCTGCTTTCCCACCAGAGCGTGTCGTACCCTCGGGCTTCAGTATGGGAGGGCATTTATAAGTTTTTGCTGAACGTTTCCGCTGTCGTTACGTGGTTCTACAGCTTTCCAAGAGGCTCAGTCTCCGTGGGAGCATCCGTGGCAGAATCGTTCATGAAGCAGTTTGGGGGATTTGGGGGTTTGTTGGTTTTTTTTTTTTCCCCCCTTGGAGCTGCCGTTGAAACAAATACTAAAATGTTTCTACAAATACGTTGCAAGAATTTTTAGATGTCCTGTCTAATTGGGCTTTTTATTTCAAAATGTGGATAGTTCTCTGAAAGTTCTGTCAACAGGAAGCAGGATGAAAATAACTTTTGCAGTTGTTTAAATATCTGAAGGGTTTTCTTACAAGGAATGTAAATGTTGCTGTTGTATTACCCAGGAATCTGTTTGGGGTAAACGATCCGCTCTGAAACAAATGGGCTAAAGCCCACGGCCGTTCATTTCTGGCCAGGCAGCAGCTGCAGCTCTGGTGTTCTTTCTTACAGGCTTAACTCTTGTCTGTTTAACAAAAAAAAAAAGTCTCTCCAATTGTTTAATTGCCATTGGAATCTCTGAATCATCCTGATCGAAGGGAGGGGTTGGGCGAGAGACTGTTAATGGTAAAACCCTGATGGTTCGTCTGCTGTTTATCCCCAGGGATCACCTTCCAACTATTCAGGTTAATATTTTAAACGCACTTTCCTAGTTCGTTAGGGATGCGATTGTAAACTCGTTTGGCTTCAGCATTTCTTCACTGCCTAAGAATTTAGGGACTCTTGCTGCATTTGCAGCCAAAGTACAGTCATGGATGAGTTTCTGAATGACACACTCAGCGTGGTCTCTGGAGACACTCACCTCTGGAAGCCGCTAAGATTTTTCCTGTGAAATCGGAGAAGACTATTAGTTATTGTTATGTCTTTGCTATTGTTGCATCTTTATATAAAGAGCGAGTAAAGTATCCCTGCATGTCGTGCTCCTCGTTCGAGATAACCTGGAGATTTTGAAGTCATGTCAGAGGGGTGGTTGAGGTGGCTGTTGGTGGCACCGGGTTTAAAGTCCAGCTCCTGGCAGCCGGCTGGTTTCTCTGGCTGCTGCTTGATTTCAGCACAACCGCCTGGGATTAGAATAAAAACCACCAACCCCCAGATCTCAAGCTGCTTGTTGTAGGGGACGTCCTGTCGTCCCAGATGAGGTAGTACAATTTCACACCCCATTTGAAAGAGTGTGAAGCAAACACTTAGTGATCACTGACAAAGTTGAGTTTTAAAAGAGGCTCTAATTCGTGATAACTGCATTTCTAGTTCCAGAATTTGATTTTGCGTTTTTATAGTTCTTGATACGTCCAGAACATAACTCTGACGTCGTTTGCAGCGGGAAATGTCTAATGCTTCTGTGGTTAACAACACAAATCAAAGCTAATGACATGACTGATGGCGCTGACAGAAAGCAGAAGTTATTTCTAACTAGAGAGGGCAGCTGTGGGACGGTGTGCGAGATGATCGGCCCGTGGGTTTCAGAGGTTTGTGGTGACAGCAGAAGAGTTTCAGGGCTTTGGATCGTTGAATTCTCCTGGTTTCTGAAAGTGAAAGAAGATTTTTTTGCAGAGTTGTCAGGGTGAATACGTGCCTTTATTTCTAGCCATCACCTTTCTGCTCTAAAGTATTAAGTTGGTAGAATGTCATCTATGAAACTTAGAACTTCAGATTTCTCTTTGTTCAATACGTTTTTACGTGGACTTACTTTCTGGAAGCTGTGCTTCCTCACACAGTTTTCCACAGCAAACTGATAGAAATGAGCCCAAAGTAGAGTTAGCGGTGGAGTAGTAGAGTTAGTTCATCGCTGCCTACATGAGGAATCAATAATGGATTATAATGGATGTTCTCTTTAATAGTGGTTTTGACATGTGGTGTGGGGCTGGCTTAACCTTGGTGACACCTCCAGCCAATGTCCTGGTCCTCCTCATTGTTTGGTTCCACTTGCAGAGCCTCATTATCTATTATACAAGGACACATGGGAAGGTGGAGGAGTCACAGAGGAGATGCTCCTGTTGCTCTGGGCAGAAACTTGTTGTCATTGTCCCCTTTAAGTCACTCTGCTCTGCCAAGCGAGGAGAGGACAGGGAATCCTCCATATCACGTGTCCTGTCTGCCTGACAGGTCTGCCCCAGGGATGGCAGGGTCAGGCATATTTATAGGTGTTGATCAGATCCCCTCTCAGTCTTCTCCAGACTAAAAAGACCCAAGTCCCTCAGCCTCTCCTCGTAAGAGAGATGCTCCAGGCCCCTCATCATCTTTGTAGCCCTAATACCACCACATTTGATTAATAATGAAGCATAAACTGTAATGTAGAGGCCAGGGCTGTTGTGAGTGATACAAAATAAATGAAAATTCGTTTCTTACTGTATAAATAATATACCTGTAGTTAGGAGCTTAGCTAGTGATGGGGAATAAGGATGTGTTTTTAACTTTTGGGAATGTGGTTGAGAGCTGGCTCCTCTCAGCGTTTGAGATGGTGCTGAGGAATGTTGGGAGCACTGTAATAACTAGTCTAAGTGTATATTTTCTTTTGTAGGCTGGCAACCAGCACATATATCAGCCTGTGGGTAAGCCAGGTAAGCAGTAAATCCATATCCTGTCATCTCCAGTCCTTGGTTACAGGCCTTCTAGCGGCAGTCATGACCAAAGGTTTATGCCAGTATTTTCTCAGGAGGGGTGGGTTCCGTTCCCGGTAACTCCGCGGAGGTGTGCCGGTGCTCTCTGTGTTTAAATTCCCCGTGCGGTCCCCAGAGACGCCGTCAGCAAAGCCAAAGAGAGAGAGTGTTTCATCAAGGGGCGGGAAGTGTCTAGAGGAAGCTGAGTCACCGGGTAGGACTTCGCCGTGCGCGCCGTTCAGACATGTGAAACAGAAGTAGACGCCTAAGTTTAGATTTCTCAGTCTCCGAGCGAGTCACACCCGTGATTCCTGCCATGAAGAAGTGCGATTTTCCCAGGTGTAACACAGCATGTGTGGTACCTGGCTGTGGGACAAAGGGCCTGGGGTAGGATGAGGAGCAGTTGCCCCACGAAGGGATTTTGGAAGTATCTTACTAAAACAGCCACGTCATGAATTCCACAAACTTTTCTGTCTGCGTTTCCTCAGTAGAAGTAGAGATGAAAGCGTAGCTCCTACAAAGAATGGGTGTAGAGTAAGGCACGTGAAGACCTACAGCTCCTCTGCTCGTAGCGTGAAGCACGTGGAGCCTTTGTAGCGTTGACTACAGACCCGAATGATGCGGGTACGTCTGGTGCCTTAATCCTCTGAAATGCAAATTGTCTCGTTCGTTAACCAGATCACGCAGCTCCGCCAAAGAAGCCCCCCCGCCCCGGAGCCCCCAGCCACTTGGGCAGCCTGGCGAGCCTCAACAGCCCCGTGGACAGCTACAACGAAGGCGTGAAGGTACGTTCCTTGGTGTCACACAAAATACATCTCAGAAAAATGAAACGTTGCCGCTGTGAGGTAGTTTGCCGTTCCTGAGGTAGAGACCGTGGAAAGCTGAAGCGACTGAACTTCCCAAATAATGTTGTCACGGGGCAAACACGCGCTGGCAGCTCTCCAGGGAGGTGGGGAGTTAACTGGTAGGCTCATATCCTCCACTGCTGTGATTCAGCACGTTCCTCACCCAGAGCCTCTCCCAGGTGAGCTCGTTTCTAGTTTGAAGAGCGTATGAGATCTCCCGTCCGGGCTCAGCCTCTCTGCTCAGCAGGAAGGAGCACACCCAGGGTTCCTGGTTACTGGGGTAGCACCAAAGTCTCCTGTCCCTACGCAGAGAGGTGAGACACGTCTGAGCTGTGAGGCTCCACAAAGCTCTTGCTGCAGCACCAAGACTCCTTAAAACCCTCCTAGTTCTGGGGAAGAGGGGAAATGGGCTGTCTCACCTGTGACCGAGGTACTTTCTAATGTGTTGTTTCATCTCCGGTAAATAAGCAATAACCCAAAAATGAAACTTGACAGTTTTCTAGCAGAGAGATGCTGGAGGGTGCTGTGAAACATGGCTTCCTGTCCCCTGCTGTAGTTGGTGTCAATGGAACTGCTCCTTAGTGTGTCCGTCACTTTTAAAATCCTGCCCCAGGGTGTTCCCTGCCTTTGGGACTCCGTTACCTTTCTGATCTTCAGGAAAGAGGAAACCTCTGGGTGACCTCAGGGCCTCCTGAGGGGACCCAGTGGGGCTATTTCTGATGCCAGCTGTTTCCAGCAGCTCAATGTAATAGTGGATATAATCTAATAGTGGGTACAATCTCATAGAAGATATAATCTAATAGTGGATATAATCTAAGCCCCACCAAGCCCATAGTAAAGAACAGGAATCCACGTTGTGGAGGCCACAGCTATTGCGATAAGCGACACTTACTTCAGGTAGTTTAAGAAAATACAGCAAAAATCCAGTTTATCTGACCATGAAATTCAAAACTTGCCATCAAAGCAGTATTTTAGGACAAATCGATCCCAGGCCCTGCCTCCCTGTCCCACTCTTGCTCTCTTCTTCCAGGATTATCAGGATATTTAAGAATCACCGTAAATAGACAGCAGTGGTGAATTCGAGCAGGATTATTTATTATAAACTGCTGCCAGTGCTTTTCAGGCTGCCAACCCTCGGGAAATGTCAAGAAGCAGTAACAGATGTGTTACTAAACTTGGCTTCTCTGTAATTTCCTTTCTAAATGCTGATACTGGAACATGAAAAATGTTTTCTGAAATACATCCTTTTGACAACAAACAAACCTGAGCAGCCAAAGTCACGGGTAACAACAAGTGAACGAGATTCGTTTACTAAACAGCTTCTTCAGTGGAAAAGAAGGGCTGGTGTCCCTTCTTCTGCCACGAGTTTTTTGAAATTGGATGGGTTTATACCCCTTCAAGAAAACAGCCCATTATTTTTTGACGGCATATAGCAGGACTGAAGATGCTTCTAGGGTTCATTTCAGAGTCCCTTTTCTGCACACCCATTTCAGACTCCCGTTTCAGTCTCCCTTTTCTGCAGAACACAAAGCAAGAGGATTTATGCTACTTGCCCTCTGGAGCCTTTAGGGCACGCAGTGGGAAATACGTGGGTTTCTGTTACTCACTGAGGCAAATTCAGGCAGTCCATACAAAGAAACTCCTGATTTCATAGTCTGCAGAGCAATAGTGTTCATGTTGGGTATAGACACACAAAAAATGGAGTGTTAAGAAGCGCAGATGTCCTCTGTACCCTTGAAATGTTAGGGCCTGGCTGTAGGAGTTGAGTCGGGTACAGTCCATCTAGAAGGGGCTCTTGGTAGTTCTTAACCACGACTGTGATCGGTCGTGGCGAACAGGACCCACGCAGTTAGATGACCATGTATTTCCTATCATGACTTTTCTTTAGAAAAAAAAAAAAAAAAAAGAGTTTTGAAAGATGAATACAACGTTGTCTTGTGTAAAGGTTGACCAGGACGTTGTTCCCCACCGTTGCAGAGCCCCCCTCTGCTCCATTTCCCACTCTGCCGCTCGCCCGACTGGCTTGTTCCTGCCAAGCTTTGCATGATCCTCTTCCCCGTGTGTTGGGTGAACAGGGAGCAGGGGTGCATGGCAAACCCCCGCGCCGCTCCGCGGGTGCGCAGCAGGCCCCGGGCACACGGTGCTTCCGTACCAAAACGCACCGAGAGCTAACACGAGCGACTGGCCCCCACTGTCCAGGATGCCTTTTCGTTGCAGGCTTTTTAACTGGTCTCTTGATTGCTACACGTGTTTTTGGGTTTGGTTTGGTTGTTTCGTTTTTCTTCCTGCTGAGTTTTATTAATATTGTTTTTCTTTTTTCCCTTCTTTTGGTAAATTTCTTTAACCTTCCCCCACATTCTGCTCAACCATAGCCATGGAGGGTAAGCAGTGCGTGTGTGTGTGTACGTGCCCTGTGCCAAAATGTCTTTGCATGTGACTTTGCCAATCACTGTTTTAACTTCTCGATTGCTGAAACCAATGAGAATCACAGCCTTTCACTGGTGATTCGAGGCCGTTACAATGTTCTTCTGCCCGAGGTGTTTTCTGATCGATGCACTAGATTGAACCTCTCTAATCCTTGTCGGTACCCACTTAGTGAAACGCAGCAAAATGGAATCACCGCGCTCTAAATCCTTCGCTCCTTCCTTAGAGTTTCATCCAAGTAGTTTATCGTTTCAGCAGGGGGGGTATCTCGGGTGCTTCCAGTGAAACATCTCTGGAGGCAGAACCAGCAGCGACCCATTGTGGTGGGCTGAAATGCCACCAGCCATCAGGGACGGCCACTGTGTGACCAGTAGGAAATAAGCTGGTTTTTAACCACCTGCGTGGGTGCTTGGGAATCCCATAGCGGTGAGAAAACTGGGATGCTTGTAGTTTCCCAGTTCAGGAGCGGAGATACCGAGGAAGTTTTTCAAAGTTTGTTTCTTTCCTTGAGCCGGGATTATTTTGGTCTGTGTTGGATTTAGCTCCAGACAGATCCGACTCGATGGAAGTTATGCAGGAGTAAGAACTAGAGGATTTTGGTTAAAAACCTATTGGTTAAAAAGCTATTTTTTCTGATCTATTGGAAAGAAACTGTATGAAAACACGTGGTGTTCCCCATCAGTACAGGTGGGGGAACACCATTCCCACCATTTTTGTTAATCTGATGTGAATTTTCACTAACAAAACAAATATCCTGCGATATTCTTCTCTTTACCACATCAGTACGTTAACTGTGTTCTCTGACCTTGTTTTGGAGCACAAAACCACTTTTTCTGGAGTGAGGGACCTGTTGTTGCCTTAACAGTGGAACTTGTCCGTCAGCGGTGAAGCACTCGGAGGCGTCGAGTACCCTGTGCTCCTCCGGCCTCAAATTATTGGCTTCTCTGTTGTGGGAGTTACACTGGAAGAAGCTCTTTCCAGGGAAATCCTGGTAGAAATTCCCCAGTTCAGTCAGAAGAACTAAAGGAAATTTCCTTCAGCTCCAGGAGCAAGAGTGCTCAGGGGGACGGGGGACCGGGAGGGGGGTCCGTTGTGGATGCGAGACCTTCCCGTTGGGAAGGTCTCGCATCCACAACGGACCCCCCTCCCGGTCCCCCGTCCCCCATGAGCACATCATCAGAGGTTTGGGAAGGTGCTGAGCTTCATCTGCTGGGGACAAGGAGGTTAAACAACCCTTCTCTGCTTCCCAGATTCAACCGCAGGAGATCAGCCCGCCTCCTACGGCCAACCTGGACCGCTCCAACGACAAGGTCTACGAGAACGTGACGGGGCTGGTGAAAGCCGTGATAGAAATGTCCAGTAAAATACAGCCGGCACCGCCGGAGGAGTACGTGCCCATGGTAAAGGTACGGAGGCCGTTCCTAACATCGGTGGTTTGGTTCTCTCCTCAGTGAGGTCTTGGAGTGGCGCAGGAGAAACCTTCGGGCAAGTTGGGAGGAGAAAAGCTTTTTGTGTTTTTGGGGGGTAACCAGTGGCCGAGGGCTGGAGCGTTGGACGCTGTGTGGAAATACTTCCACACCAATGGTGTGTAAACAGTGGTTTTCTTCCCCAGTTTGCTTGGGGAGGGGCAGCGAGGTGTGCACCATCTTCTCTGCATTTCACTTTTTTAAAAAGAACTTTTTTTTTTTTTTAATGAACCCTTTGGCATTTTGGTGGCCAAGTATGGAATCACAAGTGGGGTTTTCAGAGTCCCTCAGCCATGTTCCACCTGCGCTCTTACCCCAGAGAGGGATGAAGTGCACCACTTGCGTCCTGCACTCTGGCTACAAGTCTCTCATCCACTCATTCCATGTTTTTAAACTTAATTTTCTTGGTTTTTGTTTTTTTTTTTTTTCCTTAGGAGGTTGGTTTGGCGTTAAGAACCTTACTGGCGACGGTAGACGAGAGCCTCCCGGTGCTTCCTGCCAGCACCCACCGAGAGGTACGTGGAGCTGCCCTGGCCTGTTACATTCCACGTGAGCCCCAGCAGGACAGGGATCTGGGCAGGGTTGGAAGGTTTTGATGAGAGATCCCATAACAACCTAGTTCTGGATGAGCAGTGCCTGAGATCTTTCAGTGGAGTTCATGAGTAAAACCGTTTTCCTGCAAAACCTCGAATGAGTGCGATAACAAGCAAACCATGGGATGGTTCCTTAACTGCCATCTTGGAGAATCACCCTGACTTCAGCCGTGTGGTTCTGAAGGCACAGGTCTCTCGCTTCTTGACCCATTTTATTTTTTAGATCTACTTTAATGATAGTAATAAAAATATTGTGACCTGGAAACCCAATAACAAGCTGTTAGAGCCCTCCAGGTGTGGGTGAAGATCTGCTGTTAGTGATTTGGGTCCTGGTGACATTTAAGAGCGGGCTGCTCTTTATCTCCACACCACGGGCGCCAAAATTCCATCTGTTCCAGGGTGCCCACAGAAACAGCCCCGGGGGCTGTCGAGGGAGGGCAGATGGTGCCATTGCCGTGTAGCGTCGCTGTCAGGAGCGCAGAGACTTGACTGAATCTTCTCGTTGCAGATCGAGATGGCCCAGAAGCTGCTGAACTCGGACCTGGCCGAGCTCATTAACAAGATGAAGCTGGCCCAGCAGTACGTCATGACCAGCCTGCAGCAGGAGTACAAGAAGCAGATGCTCACGGCCGCTCACGCCCTGGCGGTGGATGCCAAAAACTTGCTGGATGTCATCGACCAAGCCAGGCTGAAGATGATCAGTCAGTCCAGACCCCACTAAGTGCTGAGGGAAGAGTTTTTTCATCAGGCGAAGAAGAATTCCGCTTGCGAAAGGATGTTCTTCCACCTCCCACCAGCAGCGAGGATTAACCCAGCACGGTCCTGGCTCTCCAGCGCCTCTTGCTTCAGCGGAGCTGACTGACGGCTCTCGGTTCTCTCTCGTTACAAAAAGTTTAACCCAAGTTTTTATATCGTAAAGCCGAGCTGGTCTGGGATTCGAACAGCGGCATTATCACCCCGTGACGTTTGCGCAGGCGTCCTCGGGAAACGAGGGCCGCGGAGCGCGCTGCGGTTCCACGGGACGTGCTCAGCCCAGAGCTGCCGCCGGGCTACGGCCTCGGAGCCAAAACTTGTCCCGAGCGGCAGAGCGGAGAAAGATATTGTGAAGTGAAGAATTCGGGGAAACCTCAGGGCTGAGAATTCTTGCCCACAGTATATGAACTATCCAGACTGGAATTTTTTTTTATTAGAACACTTAACGTCGCAATATGCTAATCACAATTTACAGAGAAAGAATAAAAAGCTATATTTTCAAGACTTCAGTCATTTCAAGACAAACTAAAAGCCCTCTTCATCTTCCTGCCTTTTACTTTTATGTGAATGTGTGAAGCATTTGTTTGGAACTAGCTGTAGAACACAACTGAAAACTCTTTTTTTTTTTTTTTTCCACCAGAATAACGTGCCAGTTCTTTTGTAGCAACGTTGTTTTCCTTGGAAGCAAAAATGCTGCTTTGTACCAGAGCAATTCAGAGCTGCATTTAGAGGAGTTCTGTAACCATTCATGTCCCCCATTTTTATATAATTTATAAAGACAGATTAAAGCCATGTTGAATATTTTAAACCCACTGTAGTTACTAACCCATCCTTTTGTCTATCTTGCCTGGGAGGAGTTACAGTAGAGCAGTGTAATTAGATTTTCCTTGGTTTTTCCAGTTAACGCCATCTGTTCTGTTCAAATACAAACCACACTCCCTTTTTGCTGTTGAGGGATATAAATTATTCTCAGGAAGAATATAATGAACTGTACAGTTACTTTGACCTATTAAAAAGGTGTTACCAGTGAAATCCCGGCTGTATGAGTTTGTGTGTGTGTGTGCACACTGCAGAAGCTACTGTTTTCTCCCACCCTAATCCACAGGGTTTTAAGAACTTAGTTATTCACTTAAGGAGCAAAAACAAACCAAGATTTAAGTAGTTTTCCGGCAAGCACAGGAAAAAGTCAAGTGTAACCATCTGTGTAAGTGACTTGTGATAAATTGGTGTCACCCCTTTAGGCTTTTAAAATCCCTTTTCTTAGGGGGAAGTTTATTCAAAGCAGGGGGTCGCACAGACTAAACCCTTCCACGGGCACCCATGTCTCTGAAAAACCAGAGGAGCTCCAGTTTCCTGGGCAGAGAGGGGAGCGCAGTGTCCACTGTGGGTCTGGATACAGACCCACCCTCCTACACAGCTTTGAAGTCCTTCTTACCCCTAATTTCAGTATTTTAGAACACACATCAGAAAGATAGCCCTTACATTCTTCAATTGCTCTGGGAAAGTCCTGCTCAGTAGTTGTTTTAGAAATGGATACTTTTTAAGATACTCCTTTCATATGTAAAACTACACAAATCTTCCACACATGCCCTTCAAAGTGGTTTTGAGAGATGCTGAAGTTTTGTTGCAAAGGCTAAAAATGACACCCCTACCAGAAGCCAGGCTCAGTGCCTGGCACCGCAGGACTCAGTCTGATATACCTGCTCCTGAATAAACACGGGCCCAGCTTCAGCCTCCAGCAAGGGCCTTGAGCTGAAAATTCAGCCTTTCTCCCCTTCTCTTAAGCTCAACCGCTGCAAAACACACAAATCCCTGCCCCCAAACAGGTTAAATTACCTGGTACCATCCATATGAGAGACAAGAGTACATTTAAAAGTTCTTTATTACAGATGGGTACAAAACTTATTAGTCAAAAAGACCAAAGCCCATGTCATCATCAGATTCCTCTGATTCTTCTTTCTTTTCCTCTTCTTTCTTCTCCTCGGCTATAAAACAAGAAAATTGGGATTTTTGCTTAAGAGTCACATATAGTTAGTCACAAGCATGAGCTGCGTAATGCTATCACACCAAGCCAACAACCCAAGGTGTTTCCACTGGTAGGAAAGTGGGTTTGTGCCTTCAAATAACACTTTAACAAAGCAGGTGCTCTCTTTTCAGCCACCAGGGTCAGATCCTGATGCTACACAGAAAGAGCAGCCTTCACTCTGAGGTAACACTAGTCCTGCACAGTGACTCAAAGTGCAATTCCAGCCTAAAGCCAGGGTCTGGTTTGCTCTACCCACATGTACTATGAAGCACAAATCTCAAGGGGAAGAGCTGGGCTGACTCTCAAGCTCAAAACAAGCAGTTTTTTAACCCAGTGTTTGCTCCAGCTGATGATTCCCGCGTTGGGTGTAGCATCCCCCTTACCTGGGGCAGCACCACCTGCCGGTGCGGCACCACCAGCAGGAGCGGCCGCAGCCGGGGCCCCGCCGCCGCCCGCGCCCACGTTGCAGATGAGGCTCCCGATGTCAATGTTGGCCAGAGCCTGGGGAGAACAACCAGTGGGGATGCCCAGTTAGCGTGAGATAGCCCCACTTCACCCTCTGCATCTACTCCACTGTGGGCTTAGAACCCCACCATGACATACCAACAGCTGCTTTGCTCTCACCTACCCAGTCACTGGGTGACAGCATAATTTAGTGACTTGTGCTCGTTAAAGGCTACATTTTAAAGCTAAACCTGTAGGGGTCCATTGCCCGAGTCGCCCCCAAAAAAGGGACAATGGCTGGGTGTGATCTGCACCCAGGCAAAACAGGGACGCCCCCACACTCCTTACATCCCCAAGAGGTGCCCGGGTCGCCCCCCCCACAAATCTCTCCCCTCAGCCCCAGCCCTGGGCCCCCCCCCCCCACCTCTCCCCTCAGCCCCGGGTCCCCGCCCCCCCCCGGTCTCCCTCCCGCTCACCTTCGCGAAGAGGCCGGGCCAGAACGGCTCCACGTTCACTCCAGCCGCCTTGATGAGCGCGTTGATCTTGTCCTCCTGTAACGAGAGCGGCGCTCAGCAGCCGGCCCGTCCCCGCTGCACTCCCACCCCGCCATGCTGCCGCTCGCCGCCATCTTGTGCCGGCGCGGCGCGGGCCCGGGCCCACACTTACCGTGACGGTGACCTCGTCATCGTGCAGGATGAGGGCGGAATAGATGCAGGCGAGCTCGGAGACGGAGGCCATGGCGGGGCGCGGTGCTAGTCGCCGGGGTGAGACGGCCTTAGCTTCAACTGAAGGACACAGCACCTTGCGCCGCTGGGGAGGAAAAGGGCGGCGGGCCTACGGGGCGCCTTTATAATGGCGTCCGCAGCCAATCGCAGGCCGAGACGCACCGAGGTCGTCAGCGCCGCTGCCCAACCCGTGACCGGCGGGGCGGTGCTGGCCAATGGCGTCGGGGCAGGGCTCCGCCAATGGCAGCGCGGCGGGGGATGACGGGAGCGTCCGCACGGCGCGGGGCTGCGCGGCCGTGGGCGCGGGGCGGGCGGACTCGCGGGGGGACGCTGGGTCCTACTGCCCGCCGCCCGGCACCGCCGCCCGGACCCGCCGCGGGGAAGTGGGGCGAGCGCACTGCCGGTTTCTCCGCGACCCTCCGCGTTAAACCGTGAACTCATGGAAGGGACCTTAAAAATCATCGAGTTCCACGGACAGGGACACCTCCCACCAGACCAGGTTGCTCCAAGCCCCATCCAGCCTGGCCTCGAACCCCTCCAGGGATGGGGCAGCCACAGCTTCTCTGGGCAACCTCTTCCAGTGTCTCACCACCCTCACAGGAAAGAATTCCTTCCCGATATCTCATCTAAATCTACCCTCTTCCAATTTAAATGAGCTTGAGCAAAATTATTCAAGGATTTGCAAAAAGCTTGAAAGCTTAGAATCCTAAAATGACAATTTTCCATCACCAGCAAAGCGCATCCAACAACCTACTGCTGTAATGCTCCTTCATCCAATTCTGCGGATTTATTAGACCGCTGAAAGTAAAAGTAAGGTGGGCAAGAGGGACTTGACCTCCTGCATCCCCACCTTCCTCACGATCAGAAACAACCCCCAAGTTTCACGAAATGAAGATTTGGCACTATTTACTGCTGGAGACGATAAATGCAGAGCGTTGCAGCACTTAACTCGTGAACACTTAACCCTATTAGCGGGGTCACCAGCTCTGAATTTAAGTATTTACTTAAAATTCCTATACAAGGCATAGGGGAAATGTCTACATTTTTAGCGCCCAACTCAAAGTAGCAAATAATTCATCCTTCCATTAGGATGTAATATCCTGGAACTTCTGTCACTGCCAGGTGCTTGAGGATGGGATTTCACAAAGGACTTGCCTGAACCTGCTTTGTCTGTCCCCAGCTCCAGTGTTGCCACAGCCTCCCACGTGAAAGCACCCGGAGCCGTGCCGATGGGTCCATAGGGTGATAGAATTGGCTAGGTTGGAAGATGCTCATGGAATGGTTAGAGCTGGAAGGGACCTTAAAGATCATTTGGTTCCATGGGCAGGATCTTTGAGGGCACCTTTGAGATCATCGAGTCCAACCGCTTGGCAGTCCTAATGCCACCAAAACCACCACCACAAGAGCGTCTGCCTGACAACTGACAACAGCTTTCCATCAAATGGGAAACGAGTAACAAGAAGTTTGCAAACAAACAACAAAATTACAGGCTTAATAGAGACCAGTCACAATTTGCTCATGAAGTTCGTTCGTAGATAGTAGATATAACTACGTTCTAAATAATCAGAAAGCAGAAACGAATTTGTTCAAGGGCATCAGGATCTCAGAATTACTGCAGCACCTCTGGAAATGCACAGCTCATCAATAGGCTAAAAAAACCAGCAGGAGACTCGAGATATTAAATAAGAAAGATTCCCTGCAAAGGGCATCCCACACCAGAACCTATATATATGCAGAAGGAACTGATGTAAGACCAGCCCATGTAAGGAGCTGCTCAGATATCTTTTACCTTATGGCTGAAGCTACTGCCACCTAAGAAACCCCAAAATGTTAGATCTGAAATGTCTGCTTCACTGAAAACATCCTGTGTTTAACAGAGAGTGACTTATTTTGCAGGATTTAAATAGTGACTATATATCATTGATCTCTTTAGACAGCAGAGGAATTTAGTTTCAAGGTTTCAATGAACTTGCAAGTTCCCTGTATTCCAGGGATTCTTGATGCAATCTATTCTGGTTTTGTGGTGAAAGTGGGAACGGAAATTTGTGAGGGAGGAGGAACACTGCTAACAGTTCTGATGTAACAGTCCTTAAGCTAAAAATCATCAAAAATGCTGATGCGTTGTTAAAAAATAAAATATGAAGACCTAAAATGTAAATGTGACATTCACATAGGCTTAGGCTTTGGTTGGTAAAGATGGTAATTAAATGAGATTTGCCTACATCCTTGCTTCATGGCTGTCTTGCTGCATCTACTGAGTGACACTGATAAGGCTGCTCTGTAGGGGCTGGGAATAAAGTTATGATGAAAACACATCACTATGTAATAAGAAAGATTAAAAAAAAAACACAAAAAACAAACCCAGTTTTGCCACTTCCTAAAGCTTTTTGAAGCCCAGCTGTGCAGTCAGGGCTGTTGGTTAATAAAGCTCGATTCCAAGGCTCAATTCCAAGGGGTAAGGTCTAGAAATTTGCAAGGGTATGTCCTTTTCACCTCTGATCCTGTAACTGTCTATAGGTTGTACAGTCCATATACCACATCGTTATCCTTTTGGAGCAGAACAGTCTTCATTCTAGATTAATGTATAGAAAATAGAGGCAGGGTTATAAAAAAAAAAAAAAAGTATATATATATACATGCTTCTGTCTATTCTATAATCCTAGGGTAATGAGTTACTTCCAGGGTGATGAGTTACTGGGACCTGGTCCAGAAAGCCAACGTTCTGGTGTTATAGGACAGCGCAGGAACACCTCAGTGATACATAAAACACGTAACTTGGCTACGAGACATCCCTGGGTTGGATATTTTACACTTAGAGGATGGTAAAGAGCAGTGGCAGAAATTTGGCTGGATATGCTTGCGCGTTACTTGCCAGCCGAGAAAGGAGAACATCACCAAGGTACGGATGAACTGAGGTGATTCTTCCTTTCCTAAAACAGCCTTTTCCCAGCTGCCAGGGCTGCTCTTTTTCAATGACCAACAACCAACCATAAATTATTGTTTGGGGGGCCTTTGCCTTCTGCCTGCACCCATAGTTTCGGGGCCCTTGCTGTTATCTCACACTTGGACACCACAGCATAAGACATGGGTTCAAAATAAACTAGCATTAAAGTCTGCACAGTGAGTGTTCTGTGGTTCTAGAAAACTGCATCGGACCACGATTCAAGACTAAGGAAGCAAAAACAAGTAGGGTTAGTGAAATGGCAAAGTTTTGTGACTTGAAGACAGCATTTCCAAATGTGAAACAACACATGAGGTAAAAACTTAGCCAGGTATAAGACCAGCAGGTGGGGAAGTCATTTGCACACCCGAAAAAGAGAAAAGATATGACTGCTTGGCAGAAAAGGAAAAAAAAAAATATGTGAGATTCCCTAGATTCCCTTAGTCTCTAAATGGACTTTGTCTTGCCCAGAATCACTTGTATCCTCTTTATAGACACCACAGTTTCCTAAAAGCAATCACTGTGTGGCAGTGAGAGGACTTAAAAACAGATAAGCCATATTAGGTAGCTACAGTAGACACAGCCCACATTAATCTCTATACAGTTTACTTTCTTTCTCCACTAGTTCATTTTTTTTTCTTGTTTAAACTCTTCAAATGGTCTAAATTGCTTATTGGAACAATCAGGACCCTGGGAGGATCCTAATTTGGTTACACAAGCCTGTATCTCCTGGTTTTATCAATTAGCCACACTAATCACCTTCAGGTTGTTGATCATCCACAACAGGGTAGAAAAGCTCTACAGAGCATGGATAGGCTGGCTGGATGGGCTGAGGCTAATGGGATGAGGTTCAACAAGGCCAGGTGCTGGGTCCTACACTTGGGTCACAACAACCCCAGGCAGCACTACAGGCTTGGGGCAGAGTGGCTGGAGCTGCCCGGTGGAGAAGGACCTGAGTGTCGGTTGATTGTTGGCTGAATATGAGCCAGCAGTGTGCCCAGGTGGCTAAGAAGGCCAACAGCATCCTGGCCTGTATCGGGAATAGTGTGGCCAGCAGGACTGGGGAAGCGATCATCCCCCTGTTCTCAGCACTGGTGAGGCCCCACCTCAAATACTGTGTTCAGTTTCGGGTCCCTCCCTGCAGAAGAAGTTGCCCAGAGAAGGGCAATGAAGCTGCTGAGGGGTCTGGAGAACAAGTCTTATGAGGAGCAGCTGAGGGAGCTGGGGTTGTTCAGCCTGGAGAAAAGGAGGCTGAAGAAGACCTTCTCGCTCTCTGTAACTCCTTGAAAGGAGGGTGTAGTAAGGTGAGTGTTGATCTCCTCAGTAACCAGCAATGGGACAAGGGGAAACAGCCTCAAATTGCACCAGGGGAGGTTCAGAATGGATATTAGGAAAAAATTTCATCATCGAAAGGTTTATCAAGCATTGGAACAGGCTGCCCAGGGAAACGGTGGAGTCTCCAACCCTGGAGGTATTTTAAAGACATGTAGATGTGGGTTGGAGGGACATGGTGTAGTGGGGGACTTGGCAGCGCTGGGTTGATGGTTGGACTCGATGATCTTAAGGGTCTTTTCCAACCAAAATGATTCTATGACTCATGCCAACACTTTCACCCAAAAGCAACGGGTTAAAGTCGTTCTGACTTCCAAGGGAGGGAAGGTGTTGGTAGATAATCAGGTTGTCCTGATCTATTTGAGTCATGTGCTGTTAACCAGAACAGCCATCCCCTTCTGCAGATGTTTTCCCCTGTATTTTGCAGTTGCACCTACTGTGCCACTGCCCAGTTTCTTTTTTTTTTGAAATTTAACAAAATGGCTATAGACCATTAAGCTGGTTTCTCCAAGTTTGTTCATCAACAGTCTCAGGTACGGTATTATTTCCTTTACCCTCTTTTTGTAAACTACTTTTCTCCCTTTCTGGGTTTTTTGGTTTTGTTCTCCTAATAACTAGGTTATTACAACAAAAAACTAAACTCTATTACTACTTAAAGCTGTAATAATCGACATAACTGACATATCCCCAATAGGTGGTGCTGTATCGTTTTCATAGTATTAACTTTTATTGTTGGCTCTGATCCCCTAGAAAAAAGTCTTTCTTGAGTGAAGTTAATAATCTAATAATAATAAATACTTTGGGTTGATTGGGGTTTTTTTAAATACAAATAAATATTACAATTAATTTGGCAAAAGAAATCAAGTGTGGCTTTGTAGCTTAGCAATTAGGACCGTCATATGGCTGAGGAGAGGAAAAAAATTGGGCTTTGGTCCCTCTAGCATGGATTAATTGTGATTAAATCAGTAATTGTAAAATAATAAGCACCCCCTGGGGAGGGGACCAGAACCCTCAATGTCTTTGTAACCATGTGAACACATTAGATCATAGAGTCGTAGTCTTCTTAACTTTTGTTCTGATCTCGCTCATTCTATATTCTTATGCAAAGCAGAACACAGAATATGTGAGAATGCACTCACTAATGCGCTCACTCCGGGATAGTATCTTAAAAGTTAGGCCAGTTGAGAGCTGGATAACATAAGCTGAAAGATTTGCATAAGTAAATCTTTTTTACTTTAAATCTTTTTACATAAGTAAAATGTTTTGCCACTATGTCATTTTTACCAAAGACTAAAAGACATTCATAAACTGTGGGTTTTAAAAGCTACTTCAGTTTAAGAAGGGAAGGCTTGTTACCTAGTGACATCACTGTGTTTTCTCACCAAAAGAAAAGCCATATTGTTTGTTACTAGCCTATTTGTATATGTCAGCTCCTGCTGACATAAACTATTTTTTAAATCAGTTCCTAAATACCATCTTTGCTTCCAAAATTATTAGAAAATTATCAGTTTTTCCAAAACAAATAATTCCTTCTTTGAGAGATATCAGTTCTGGGAAATGTCAGCTTGAAATCCAACAGTTATGATAGGTATTACGTCACTCAATTTTTTCTCTAAAGAAACCTGATTTTAAGCATTTGAGTAGTTCTTCTTATACTACTCCATAATTGTCCATATAGCATATAAAGAGCACGCATAAAAGAATGCTTTTATAGAGCTTTCAAAACACTCAAACCAAACTTTTTCAAAAACTGAGGTCTTTTTTTTGGGCGAAATTGCCCAGTAAGACATAATTAGGTTTTGCTGTGCTCCAAAACATCAATTGTCAGTGACAAAAAGCATTAGAAACAAAGCCAGTGATGTGGCCCAAAATGAGTGTGGTTCTTGTTACTTCAAGAGCAGAGGTAGCAGAGCTGTGACTCTCTGGAGAAACACAGAAATGCTGCTCCAAGTGGGCAGTAGCATGAAAATAGCCTGCAGGAACAGCAGGACTTCTACGTGAGAAAACAGTGCCTAAATAAAACTATTTAACTCATTTATTATTTAACTGATTGTGCAAGTCTGCAGTCATGTATACACAGTGATAAGCCCTTTTGCTTATGAAGTGCTAAATCTACAAAAATCAGCTTTAAATCAATACAAGTATATTGCACTCTAGGATGTTCCAGGTATTAATTGCTGTTTTCGGGATCTCTATTTTTCAGGGAATTTCTGAAATCAATCGCAGAGTATCCTGTGGAGCCCAAGAGAAGGCTTCAGTGCTGCTCATCAGAGTGACCAAATTACTCACGTGGACTTTTCTAGAAACTTATCGGTCTATTTTAATGTCTTGTACTTTAATGCAGAAGGTCTAACAAACAGGCACAGCAGTGTGTGCAATGTTAGAGGGTGTTATCTTCCTCATCAGATTGAAGAGATTGATTAAAAATACCCCTTAGATGTCGATACAGGGAGTGCATGGTTTTTTCCCATCATGTCAGCATTTAGTAGTATCTGATATAGTAGCAAGGCCAAATATGCCTCAGATAACTCTCTTCTGACTCTTAGTTTTGGGGATTTTTACCACCCTCTCACCCTGCTGCCCCCACCTATTTCAGCCTCTTGCAAGGTTATCTAGCATAAACCAGAAATTTTTGGTGGTTGTGCAAAAATGTTACCCAACTCCTCAGAGAGGGGAAAGCAGCAACCCTTTTGCCAGCTCCCTTGGCAAGCCTATCTTAATGTTTATCTATATAATTTTGCTAGACTTCCTCAGCTTCACTCTAGAACTAAATTTGACCCATGATTTTGTCCTTTATTTGTTTATAGTTACTGGTAAACCTTTACTTTCCAGCAACTTGAGGAGCTTGGAATGCAGACAAATCCAGAATCACTCCAGTGGAAACTCTAGCGGTGACAATGGTTTCAGGAACAGTAGACTTGAAGTGAAAGCTGAGCTGTTAATAGCAACCCTTGAATATCTACAAATATGACCCAAAGGAAAGAGTAAACATATAGTTGATGTAACTTTGGAACAGTGAGATGCTTCTGTACCCTTTCTGAGATGAACTGATGAAGGAGGATATTAATTGGTTTGACAAACCATATGAACAGTACGTTCGCCTCGTCCTTTAGCATATTTACCGATATTTACCGAAGGAATTCAATTGACTTTGAAGGGGTTTGACTGTTCTGGGATGAGAACTGCATTATTTTTTTTAAAGCATCAAAATGGAGCAGGTGAATGAAAGTGTGGATCATAGCTCCTATAGTGTAATTCTGTAGGTAACACTTTCTGGTGGAAACAAGCATCATTCACTTGCTCTTTGCCTCCTTAGCAGGTTTAAGATGTTTTTTTTTCCTACTCTCTCCTCCTGAAAGGAAGGTACCTCCTCGGCGAGGAGGTACCAATGAGGTGAATACAAAAGCTCCTGCAGGAACCATCATTACTGCAATCTCCTGGGTCTCATCCCATCAGACTGACCAATACAATGCCTCTTTCACATTATTGCTAGTTGGTATTCCCCCGTACTAAACTTGACACACATTATGACCAGAGATTATCTGGCTGTACAAAACAGAAAGGTATCACACCACAGCTGGATTTCACAGATACAACAAAAAGTGGCTTTTTGGGTGGGTGAGGGGTGAGATCCATGAAATGACTCTTCTGAGGTTTTCACAGCAGCTTTGACTCATAGGGTGTTGGGGAGGAAGAAAAGAAACGAAACAATCAAATCCAATTTTCAAGTAAACAGGGGATTCAAGATCAAGCAGTACATGTTATATTGATCCCGTTCCAGCATCCCTTTTAAACACACAGAACCAGGCAGACTGCCTTGAAAGAGAGGTAGCGGGAGAGCTTAATATTTTCGAAGGTCCCACCGAAAGACAGAACAGGTCTCTAAGCAGTCCTGGCTGCAGCACACACTTTGTTTTAGTTTGGCTGTTGATGCTGCTCCTGCCCTAAGGCCAGAGGCTTGGTAAAACCGAACCGTGGTTCCTCTCGGTGGGTAACTCCAGGGCCTGGAAAGGCTCCGGCTACACGCGGCCGGTGCCCAGGGTCAGCCACATCGCAGGAGGCGGCAAAAGCACCGAGGGCTGGGCTGGGGCAGAGCCGCTCGGATCCAGCCGATGAGATGCCTGCGGGGGAGGCGAAGGAGGCGGCAGAGCCGTGCTCGGCTCCGAGAGCGAGCGGTGGGCGCTCGGCCCGGGCCCACCTCCGGGCCGGGGAGCGGGGCCCCTCAGGCGGCCGCGGGCAGGAGGCGGCGGCGCCGGGCGGAGCCCCCCCTTCCCCGTGACCCCGCGGCTCCTCCCTTCTCCCCACCCACCGCCCCGCTCCTCAGTGCCGCCGAGTAACCTGGTTTCCCGGCGTCGGCCCGGCCCTCCTCCCTCTTTTCTTTTCTTTTTTTTTTTTTTTTTTTTTTTTT
>QJSC01018489.1:664481-748910 GCA_003697955.1 Calidris pygmaea | reverse complement strand
GTTGTCAGTTATATGCTCACTTTCCTGTCTCTGGCCCTAATAAACATGTCTCTTCAGTCAGGATTGGGTTCTCATGTCTTAAAAAAATGTCTCATGACTGTTCTTTCTTTAACACCCCAGCACAAGGAGGGAAATAATGCGCATTTGATTGAAAAATCTGCCCTTGTGAGAATGCTGTGCTATTTTGGCAATAGCTGCTCTGATTCCTCCCCCCCCGCTTCTTTCCTGGGAAGCCGCATATCGAGAGGAAATGACAAGGATAATTTATGCTTGAACAGCTGAAGAAGAGGAGAATGGTGGTGGCGGCGGAGGGGTTGTTTTGTTTCCTGGCTGCTGCAGGACCCGACAGCGGCTGGAAAGCCAAATCTCTCCGTCCTGCCAGGACTTCTCTTGTTCTGCGGGGAACGTCCCGATATTCCCACCGTAAGATAACGCTGTGTCAGTCCCGTTGGAAGTCAGTACTTGAAGGCCTTTCTTTCAACGTGGAAGCCCGTATTTAAAAGAGAAGGCACTCACGTGAGCGTTTTGTGCCAAGCAGTGTGGTTTTTTTGTTGTTTTTTTTTTTTTCGCTTGTTTTTAATTCTTCGGGGAAGCAGCCTGGCTGGGTGAAAGCTTTATCTTGGCAAGGTTGGTACAATCCAACCAGGTGCTCAAACACCAGTGATCTGCAGAATGGGATGTGTCACCCTGCTTTTTTTTGGCAGATACCTGCGTCCTTTGGAGGGGGGTGGAGGGCATAGATTTAAAATCTGCTATAAATGTTTTAAAGCAATCTCTAGCCCCCCAGAATGCCGTGTTTATGAATATACAGCGCATCAATTTCAATAGCAACAACTGAAGAAGGAGGACAAATGTCATGTTTAGTTTGAGTAATTTGCTAAAGTTGTTGGAAGGAGAAGACATTGAAAATTAAAATCAGCAAATGTTTGTTGTTGTTGGTTTGGCTTTTTTTAAAAAAAAAAACCAATAACAACTTACTAGGCTTTCAGCTGGAAATGCAATTGTTCTCTCTTGATGGATAGTTTCCACATCCATTTATTTTTAAAGGATCCTTGTCCACTGCCTTTCCAAATATTAGTTTTAGGAGGAATGGCTTCTGTATCTAACCACTTCTCAGTATTTGAAGGAAACTCTCTTCCTTGCAGGAAATCTATAGGAAGTCCTCTGGCGTAAAAGTTGTGGGGATCAGGAATACAAATGCTTTCTTTGTCACCCAGAATGTTGTAGGGGAGAAAGTGTCCCAAAACACATGGGCTTTTCAGAGGGCTGCATTCTGTTTATCCAACCATTTAACCTCATCACCATTAGCATTGTTGTGGTTCTCTTTTAATTAAATGCCGCATTGTTTGGGATGGGGGGTGGAGGGTGGGAAAGAAACCTTGGGGTTTTGCCTCAATTACGCTGCTTAGGGAAATATGAAAAAGCAGACAGTCAAACGGCCTCCAGTGAGATGCTAAACAGTTTGAAACGTTAATATTCGAGTGGGGCATGGAGAATGGGGCATGGAGAATAGTCCATCTATTTCTTTCAGCACAGAGAAGTAGCGAGTGATGGTGTTGCAGTCATGGTGTTGCAGTCAACGCCGTGGTGGTTTATTTGAGGAAAAGAAGAGTCTCTAAGCAGAACCGTGTTTATAATGGAAGTGCAAAACCTCACGCGAGAGCGGTGGAGCACACCCGAGTTATAAGCAGCCTTTTCAGTAAATCTGAGTAAGGACCGGTTTGATGTTTGCTTGATTAGAAGCAGCATTGGAAGCACATTTTCAATACTTGCGAAACAGACTGCCCCATAATTATAGAAAATTGATGCAGATGCAGTTCATCTGAAATTTAAAGATCGTTTGACAGATGAAGGGAGACGGAAGTAAGGAGGTGGGGGAAAAAAACAGGGAATTTAGAAAATCACACATTTTTCCTGCTGAATAATCTCTTGATACGTGCTATTAAATCGGCTGTACTCCAGGGTTTCTTTAGGCCTCCTAGCAACCGCTGGGTTCAAAGGCCACGCAAGGAGTTCATTGTTCATGCGGAATATTAATTTCCCAGTGGAGGCCTGACTTGGAGAAAAAACCCTGGAAAAGAAAACTACAACAATGTAGAGCTTTGACCTTGCGTGAAAAGAGATGTTGAAAAGTTTGAATCCAATAAAATTCGTACACGTTACTGAGAAAGGGGAAATGTACTTGAAGTTTTTGATAGATTGCTGCTTAATTGAAGGGAAAATAAAGAAATCTTATGAAACTGCCAAGCAGGATAAAACTTAATGAAACTTAGGAAGGCTTCACACAGTCACACGAAATAATACATAGAGCTTTTGAAATGTTGGAAGCTTTTTGCTTTTTTCCCCCTTGTTTCCCTTCGTAAATAACAAAGGCAAATCCTGGATTTTGTTTTAGCAGAGAGAGGAACTGCACCCTGTGGTTGACCCAGCCGTTAAATGTTACCAGAACCGCGTAGCTATCTGGAAAGAAATAAATTTTTTTTCTACAGCCGTTCTTGAGCTCCTGTAATTGAGGATCTGGGTGTTGGAGGTAATGTGTCAGTTTGAGATGGGGGGTGGTGTAGGGTAACAGCCCACGCAGCGTGAAGGAATGTCTGAAGAGCTTTCTGCAAGGGTAAAAACTTAATTCCAGAGCATGCTTGTTTGAAGGTTACCGTCTGAAAAGTTTGCAGTTGCTTTATTGCTCTTTGCTATAAAACTTCCTTGCAGAGGTTTCAGTGCTCCGAAGTTGAAGGGTACAGCTCAGTCACGGTGTTGCCCTGCTGTTGCTGGGGTTTGATTACCAAGTTGAAGCAGGAGGGAAAGGAGAGAAGTACGCTGCTATCCAACTGATGGTATCTGTGTGCAAATTAAAATTTGGAGGAGGAAAAGATACTCTAGGACTGCCTCTTCAGCCTTTTTGAAGAGTAAGAAGGACCTTGGGAGTCATTTGAGCAAATTGGAGAGTCCCAAGTATTTTTCTTTTTCTTTTTTTTATAAGCTTGGACCTCTATCTCTAATTAAAATTAAGGTTGGGAGATAACCATGCAAGATCTGAAGAACTCAGTTTAACGTAATTGAGAAATGACAGAAACACGCAAAGCCCTGAAGCTTGTTTGGTTCTTCTGTCCCTTAATTCAGTTATCTAAAGGAATATGTTCTAGCTTGAAAGCAGCTGCATTGTAATTAATATTTAATGGAATAATCAGGATTGCATCACCTTCCTTTTCTCTCAGTGTGGTATTAAGAAGCACCTTCCAATTTATCTGCTTAACAGTAATGTGATCTCTTTGCCTCCCTGAATTCTGAGTAGTTTTAGGCTGTCTCAGACCAGACCCATTAGTGGGACAGTAGGAACTGAGAGCGTGGAGGTGTTGGTGGCTAGCAGGGCTACCCTTTGCCTCTTGGCTCCTGCTCTGCCTCCTTTGCTTCAGCTTGTGCTGACCTGGTGGTCACTCCCTTGAGTGACTTCAGGGGCTGTTCTTGCTTTATTGCTTGGGAAGTCGCTCCCAGGCTCGCTGTGCCGTCAAGTCCCTTTTGGCCTCTGTGGCATCTCCTCACCTTGGCAGAGGAACAGGAGCTTTCACCACATCCCAGTGTGGGGAGACAGTTGAAGCATGCTCTGTCTTCAGACTCGGTCTAAGTTCATGGACCAGTCACTTTTGCCCAGTTTCTAGCTCATTTCATTTTTTTCCCTGGTTTCTTGCCTGAAAGAACACAAAAGACCATCTCTCTCCTCCTTCTGTAGAACCCAGGTTTTCCGCTCTGTGGTTGCCTGTGCAGCACTATCTCACGTACACATCTGTGTGTCACACCATGGCCTCCACGCCTGGTCCTTTCCCACCAAGATAATCTTCTGTGTATCCATGACTTCACTTTTAGACCACGCTGTGGGCTGCGTCCCGTGTATGACTTGTGCATTCAGCTGCCCAAACTGCATTTGGGTACCCACTGTTCTTCCTGGCTCCTGTGACCGATGAGCAAGGGCCTCCAGAGTGGCTTTTTCGTTCATGGCCTTAGAAGTGAAATCCAAGAGGAATGAACATAAGGAAGAAACAGAAGTTTCTGTGAGTGCCTGTCTTACCTAGACCTGTTCATGTTTCTGTCTCAGTTCTAAATTTCAGGTTGTTTTCCCTCTTCAGCCTCCGTGGCTGCTTGCCTTCAAAGTCCTCGTCTTCTCTCCGCTGGTATGCTTGGACCTCTGGCCGAGTCGGGGTGCACATAGGTGCTCCAGGATCAGGTCACCAAAGGGTGTCGTCTCACTGGCTTTTGCGCAGAGGTGTCAGTCTGAACCTGAACAAGTTTCTGGGTGTGTTTTCCAGTAGTTCTGTGCTTTAAATAATTTGTTATATACCCACTAGGCATCATGATAGCCTGCTGAAGATAGAGGAAGCTCCTCTTTCAGGATCAGGCAAGGGTTCAGAACAAACACAGTGCTGATTCATCACAAATAGCTCCCAGTCTTTCACGGGTGTAGAAGGTATACTCTCTCTTTGTTGGCAACGTTTGATAAACTCGAAGGGTGTTGGATATCTTGCCATTTTGGAATTGAATAGCAGCCACATCTTTGGAAAAATGCATTACTTGTTGGAGGAGGCTGAAATGTGAGGATTTTGCCCATCGCCTTGGTTTAGCCCGGTGACCTGCTCAGTCATGAGCGACAATAGGCCTTCATTTGTATGCAGGAGAGATCATCCCAGAGTAAACTACCATCTTTGTGACGCTCTTTGCCCAGTTGAAAGGGATATAAGTACAGTGTGCTTTTACCTGGTTGGAAGAGACTAGGCGGTATTAAAGCCACGATCAAAAATTTGTTGGCTAATTTAGAACTTAATGTAGGAATTGCTAAGTAATACAATATTAATTGGGAGTTTCTTTCCCTGAAAAGCATGATACATTACATTATTTTAAATGATAAAGATACTATTAAGTTATCAAAACTGGATATTAGGTGGTTTTGGTGGAGTAGATATAAGTCTGAGCCTAGAAATGTGGGTTGCCCTTTGTAAGAAGTATCTAATGAATTCTTCATGCAGTTCTGCCTAACCATTGGGTTTAATTTTCACCAGAAAAAGGGATAGTAACCATTGAAACTGAGATTTGAATGCCTGAACTTAACCAGAGCACTTTCAGTTAAAGGTTTTTCTTTTTCTAGGTAGATTAAATATGAGGACAGGAAACAGAAATGAGGGTTAAAAGCTTCTCTGAAAGTTTCAGGAAACTGTGTGCTTCTGTACTTGTCCTTGCAAGAATTTTTGGTATCAAGGCCAATGGTGACCAGAGTAGTCCTAGGGAAAATGCCTGAATATTGAAGCTGCAAAACTCTTCCAAACTAGCATTTATCGCTCCCAAGTGACTGCCTGCAGCTCTGAGGGGGGTATGGAAGTTGTTTATAGCTACTGGCTTGCCTTTTTTCAGCATGTTTTTTGAGTTGGCTGCTCTGCTGATGCTGTTTTGTATCTCACTCTTGGATGAGGTATAGGTACTGGAGTTATCTAGCTCAAATAGGCTGTGGAGGAGAGGGAAAAAGGAAAAAAGGAAGACCTGGCTTTCCAGGAAGCATATCTGGGCGTGCAGCGTGATGGAGTGGGTAGAGCTGTCTAGTTTAGACAGAGCCCTGGGATCTATTGGCAACTTTTAAGCAGTTTGCAAAAGGTAACCAAAACAAGAAAACTTGATTTTCAACAGGTTTGAATTCATTATGAAAACGATAGCAAGTTTCCCTTGCCCTTCCTGCAAAAAGAGATTAAAATCGCTGAGTTTGAAATTCAGGAGGTGAGGGAGGTGTTCCCAGTCGTGTCAGTGGTCATCTTTGTTTTCCAGGGCAGTTGAGCTGTTTCTTTAGTTTCCTATGCTTAGATTGTAAAGTGTTCAGTAGGAGAACTGTCTCCTTTATTTTGTGCTGTAATATTGCCAATCACAAAAAAGGCCCGGTCTCAGCCCAGGCCTTGAACTGGTATCGGTGGGTAAGAGTGAACATCCAAAAATAGGGGTATTCTGTATGAACAGAGCAGTCCTCGTTCTGCAAGTGAAATCCTGCATTCAGATCCTTTGGACATCACGGTGTTCATAACAATTTTCCATCTCACCTTCCTGCAAGCAGAAAAAGAAAGCCTGTTTATAATGCCAGTAGTAAATGATGTGGAATGATTGTTATTCTGTGCTGTTATCGCTTCTACCGTGTCAACCAGCTCCTCACAACCCAAAGGTAGTTCTGTTTTTCATCAAATCATAGATGACGTGATTCCTATAATTTTGAAAGTCTAGGAGTGGTTCTTGTTACCTCAGTGGAAAATGCTGTCTGTGGGAGATAGCTACAAAGGCACAATTTATTAGAAATTTCAAGTTGTGGTATTGAAAAAAATGGATCTTGATGATTTTATTGGATCTGATAGGGTGTGAAAGCAGGAGACAAAAGAGGAATGAACAATTTATTTGAGGAGCTGCTTTTAATTTGTGTACTTTTACATGGGCCTATGATTCTGGATGGCAGGGATGGCCTGTGTTATTGCACATGGATTTTGGGTATTGTGGAAAAGCACGAGTGAGAAGTTGATCGTGTTTATACTGGGTCTTTTTATTTAATGAAAGTAGCAAGAAGAGAGATAGCAGAGGCACCTTGTAAGTCTTTCATTCTGTATCTGTCTTGTAAAGTTACTCCGAGCTCCTGTTTCTCTGTGATCCATTAGAGGTGTTGGTAGGTAAGCAGTACATGGTTTAGATTTCAGCTGAAACAGGTAAGAAATAACTGCTTCTGTTCAGCAGTTTTTCTTTACAAAAATTGTCCAGATCCCCTAGGTGACCTGTGGTCTTCTCTCTTCCTTATGCCTTATTGACCAGAGGTTTGATTTTGAAAAGTGTATCTAACGTTAGACACTAATCATTGTCTTCCCAAACACGATGGAGAATGCAGCTGCGGTTTGGCTGGGATGCTGGAACTGAAGCAATATGAGAAGCTTGAGTTTGGGTACCAACTCAGTGTGGTACGTGTGTCCATGAAGCATCTCACACGCCTGTTCTTGGGGTGCTGGTAGGGAGTAGAAATCTGCATTTAGTGATCTCAAAATACCTTTTCCAGCTACTATTTTCTTTCCCAGATGTATTCTTCAAAGTAAAAAAAATGAATGGCCCTTTGTAGTGATTTTAACCTCAAACATTTTGAGGCCCAAAGAGTATAATAGACAATTCAGAAATTTTTTCTTAATGTGGCCTGGAAAAAGCAAAGTTCAGTGAGAAGCTGAGTTCATCATAACACAGGAAGCTGTGCTGGGAGAACCTAGATTATATAAACTAGTTTTCTTCCCCATTTGTGTTCTTTTAATTTCCTCCATAATTTCCTATGGATTTCCTGTTGATGACCTGTGACCCAGTTTCAGAAGATGAACTTCTGACCATATGTGATAACGTTTTAAATGCCATAAATTGGACCGTTTATCTCATAAGCCAGGAAAGATGGTGTACTAAATTTCATGGTGGTACTTAACTTTGCCTCTTAAATTTTCACAGCGTTTTTAGAGCAAAATACCAATCTTTACTTTCATAGGGTGTTCTAAATTCTGCTCTCCTGAGAATTTACATTCTTGGATCATACAGTGACCTTGTTTTACTGCACGTAAGCCTTAAACTAAATATTTTTTTAAACGGGGTGAAACGGAAAGATTTTTTACAAGGTTTTCTTAAGATTTGTGTGCTTTTAGGTGTAAATGCTGCATGGCTGGCTGGGAGACTAGAGGGAACAAAAACTTCAGAGGAAAAGGTTTATTGGCTTTAATGTGAAGTTTGAAACAGCTGCAATTCCCACGTGTAAATTGGGCATGTCTGCAGCACTTCTCTTTTGAGAGGCGGAGAGCGGGTACCAGTGGCCGTGGAAAGTTCACCCAAGGTGCAAGTGGTCCCTCAGCCTGTGGTGGCAGATTCAGGGTAGGCTTCCTGATGCAGAGATGGGTTCGAAGGTTTGCTCTAGTCCAGTCCAAAATTATGAACAAAGGAAATCCATCTTTGGGGAGTATTTAGGGGGTTTTGATACGTTGCTAGGTCGTTAGTCTCGGCTTTCATTGTGGATGGATGTAGTTACTTTATCTTCAGATACAAGTGGTTTAGAGTTGCACAAATTATATTGGTTTGTGATGGAAATGATGAAAAATCCTAGGGAAATTATGGGGAGTGGTATATATCATAGAATCATAGAATGGGTTGGATTGACAGGGACCTTAAAAATTGTCTAGTTCCAACCTGTTCCAATGTCTCACCACCCTCACAGTAAAGAATTTATTCCTTATATCTTATCTGAATCTCCCCTCTTTCAGTTTAAAACCGTTCCCCCTTGTCCTGTGGCTCCCGTCCCTGATCCAGAGTCCCTCCCCATCTCTCCTGGAGCTCCTTGAGGGACTGGAAGGGGCTCTAAGGTCTCCCCGGAGCCTTCTCTTCTCCAGGCTGAACCCCCCCAACTCTCTCAGCCTGTCCTCACAGCAGAGGGGCTCCAGCCCTTGAATCAGCTTCATGGTCCTTCTCTGGACTCTCTCTCTTTACATTTAGTCAATAGGATCATTGTATGGAAGTACTGTGAGACCAGAGCTCAGTGAAAGTCATCTGGGCTTCTGTACGGAACAAGTGTCCTTCCACAGGCTTTGAATGTCAGGAGTGAAATCTTGAAACCATATTTGCAAGGGATGTCTGCATAAGAATGGATCTGGCTGGAATATTTTCACGGAATATAGAAGCAAAAAAATGGTTTCCCGCATTTCTTTCCAGCCAGCTCTAATGAAGTCTCAGCTTCTGAATAACTTTTTAGAATTTCTCTGGAAAGAGGTACAGCCATCTCTAAATGAAACATTTTGCAGTTGATTGTTTGGTTTTGGTTGGTTGGTTTTTTTTGCTAAAGATCACAAGGTATTTTCCTTTGAGTCAATCTTAAGTTCAGTCCGTATAATTGTTTTAATTGCAGAAATATTCTCTAGTAACCATGAGTGTAAAATTAAAGCATCTTTTGGGAACCTCGTTTTAAAAGCCACATTCTTAACTACCTCTTTTCACAAGAGGGTGAAGTAGCTATGTAAGGTATAGTTTCAGTGCTTTTCTTTACTAAAGTAACTTTTCATCAGGTACCTGCTCTTCCACATTGCGCTGTGCAGCGCAGTAAAGCATAGTTAATGGCAGTTTATTCAATGTTATGTGTTGCAAACCTGTCCTCTGTGCGTGTGTGTTAATGGTTCTAGGTGAGAATGCACGCGGAGTCCCCAAGGGTCCGATTCTGTCCTTTAGTGAGGAAAGTGCACAGTTTTGGTGGACTGCTCAGGTAGGAAACCTTAACTCCCAGCAGTGCTGCTTCCCTGAACGATGCACGTACCCGTCCCTCATGCACGTAATTCTTTGCCTACATCAAGGAATTGGAAAGGCTGAGGAGGGCAAAGCTGTAACTGCTGAGTAATGCTCCCTTTTAATTGAAGTCTGCCTTTGAGTAAGGGCCGTAGAGCGAGAGAAACTGGGGCAGGTTTACCGAAAATAAGGGTGGGAACAAAAAGAGGAGTCGTGGGCAGAGCTGCTGTTCTGCCGGAGCAGGGTTGTGCTCTTGCATCCCGGCCACGAGAGGAACGCTTCCTCAGCTCCCCCTTGGATTTCAATTCAAGTCATTTAACTCGCCGGATTTAAATCAGGACCATCGCTCCTTCACTGGCATGGCTCTGAGCTCACTTCAAAGGTGAATAATTGATACAACTTCTTTTTTTTTTTTCTGCCTGCCAGATGGTAATCTCATTCAGTTCTCATCCCGGTGCTGATTGTTCCAAGTCGAGCAATAGGCACGCAGCGATACGGTGCACTCAGCTTTTCATGGTTCCCTTTTCTTCAGGAAACAAATGAAGCGTCTCACTGTAGCTTGCATCTAGAGTTAAACAATGAAAAGGTAAGCGAAAAAAGTTGAGGAAAAAGGCTTTACCTGCTTGTGTCATAATTAATTCTCTAGTTAATGGGGTGGTTGAATGGGATGATGTATTTCAAGCGGTGCTAAAGCATTCAAAATGATGTTGACTGTTGGATTTTTACTGGTGGGTTGGTGTCAAACCAAGTTCTGTCAGTCCTAGGTGTGGCAAAATTGCCTGGTGGCACAGCTGCCCTGGATTGTGAGGTCATAAAAGAGGCATTTGTTAATTATTTCTGCGATTCCATTTACTCCTCCTTTTAGTTAGTGTTGTTCCCTTAGTTCCTCCTTTTCCTCTCTGAATCCTGGGCATCGTGAGCCGTCTCATCTCGAAGGTGACACATGCCTAGATGAAAGGCTTGCATTAAGCAGGAGTTTCTTGTTATATCAACTCTTGACATTCCAAAAATGTCACCTCCTGATTCATGTTGCAGGCAGGATCTGGTGCCAAGGCGGTACTCGTTTCCAAGTCTTCCACTTATTAATCAGGCAGAACTGCTGTTTCAAGGCAGAGCTGTCCCGAGAAGATACTGCAGAAGTGGATCCTAGTGTTTCATGTCTCCAAATTGTATCCCCTTTACCTTATTTTTAAGGCCTTGCCTGGCTGACCAGAATAACCTGGGGTGAGAGGTAATTGTTCAGCTAATAGCTAAAGGCCATCACTTTCCCTCATGGCTTCCTGAGCGTGTGACATATTGTATGTCTCAGTGAAAGGGCTGAGATTTGCGTCTGGTCCTGAACTGACCCCATCCATCCCTGTTCTCGGTGGGTAGGCTGCCTTTGGAAACGGTGGCAGAGCGTAGAGACCTGTCCGGTCACTCATGGGAATCGTCTTTTTCCTATGTGTGTGCAAAATAACTTCACTTCACATGCCAAATGGCATAATATATAGGTTATATATAATTTTACCTTATATTTATGTTCTTTTTAAAACTCCTCTCTTTAATCTCCACCCTTCTACTGAAGTTTTTATATTCTGCTTGTTAATAGAGCATCAGAGCACATCCATTTCATGTACTATATTTGGAGAGACTGTGTTGTATACCAACATGAGTGTATTTTGTTTATGCTTTCTGTACATCCGCAGGTGTTTAATTTAGAGGTGCGTGCTGTTAGTAATTGTAATTGATGTTGCAGACATGTTTCCTAGCAAGACTAAAATATAAACTTTGGAAAAACAATGCAAATGGTAGAAAATGTAGGATGCAAAACACTAAAAATGGTAGAAAAAGTGATGAAATTTTAGTAGTGGAATTCAAAGTAAAAAAAATTAAAAATAAAAAAAAATTAAAAATTCACTCTCAGCAGTCTTTGAATTTGCCACTTCTTGTTTCATCTACAGCAGTGTTCTTAATCACTGTTGTAGCCCTGAGAATCTCACAGGAGACCAATTTTTAATCCACTCCAGTCCATCATCTAATCTAACCATCTAGTGGGTGCTTAATCAGGGTAACTCCAAAATAGACAATTTTAGAGTCTGAAGTTACTATTACATACTAAAAAAATAAGCATTTTATATTCTAGTGCACAATAAGAACATATCAAATGTTCCTTATGGGATCTAAAGCCTTTATTTTGTGAGCTTTTGGAAAAGAAGTGTGTACTTTTAATCTGTATTAACTAATCTAGAAGCAACAGCAAAGGTCAAATGTTAAATGCTTAATTTGGCTTCTCTAATTTTGTAGGATTATTGAAAATGACCTGATAGACCATGGAGTCAGATTCTTCTTTGTATGTCCGTGCAATTCTATTGATTTTTAACTGAGTTGTTTCTGGTTTATTGTAGTGTGAGAGCAGAAGCAAGGCCATTGCTGGCAAAAGTACAATAAATTCTCTAGATGGAGAGCCAGGTAACAAAATTGGGCTTAACTTGATGATGATCAGGGAAGACAAAGCATCAGTTGCAGTGTGAAAATCAGCACTTTTTAGTCCTCTGTTTGCTGGTGGCACTGCTTTATTCCTAATTGCCTGATTTGAAGGTGGATATTCATAGTCATATTAATACCGTCTCTTTGTGGTAGTGTCATGGAAATAAACAGCGTTACTGCTGTGACAACAGTGAGCTCTGTCTGCTCTTGTGTGTGCACGTAAGATGGTGATCCCCTGCTTGCACAAGGGGCTAAAGTAGACCTAGAGCTCCCAGTGCTCAGGTGGAGGTGAAGAAGTGCTGGGGCACTTAACATCAAAAGCATGTAAGGAAGGGAAGAAACTGGAGCCTAAAACGGTTACTGCTGAGTGTTACTTGCAGGTAATCCTAAAATCAGGGCAAGGTGCCAGCTTCTGTGGTAAGATCTCATGCCTTGCTGAAATGTGCTATGGTGTGACACCATGGAGTTTACCTTTCCCTCCTGTGATCCTGAGCTGCACCTTGTCATTGCAACGTGACAGTCCCCCCCTCCTTCATTTTACTGGTAGTTTGGAGGGCAGGGACCTGGACCAGAAGCTGATATTTAAGTGAAGTAAGAGTGAAGCAGGACGTAAACTCATACGTTGAAAGGGAGATTTCTCTGAGTAGAGGCCTCAGCGTTCCTCCCGTAGTTATTCACAAGTAGCTGTCAAAGTGAAGAAAGGCACAAGTTTTTGTGAGCTCTGTTTTCCCATCCCTTTCTTTCATAGAGCTTCTCTCCCTTTGTGGGTGCTCTGATGTCTCCTTGTATGGCTGAGCTTTGGCTTCAGTCTTTTCCTCGGTAGACCTTGTGATGGGCCACCAAAACTTGTGGGGACATAAGACCTTTGAGATGGCTCCCCCTTTTCAGGTTTGCTTGATGCTGCCCAAGAGTTACCATGTGGAAGAACCGATAGTGGAGGGTTCAGAGAGACAGTAGTGTCACACCAGGGGCTCCACCATGAAGCTAGACAAAAAAAAAAGAGTTGATAAACAGATTTCCAAGAAATACATAGGGGCCCTAACTTCAGAGTGTTTAGTTTACTTAATAGTTAGGGTATGGGAAAAATTACTATTAGGTAAACCCAAAGCATTTAATTAAAAGCAAAAGGTTTGTCTTGTTAATCCCAGTTTCAGAGCTCTTCACAAACAAATTCTTTTAATGTTTCTCCCCTGGCTCTTCGGGAGTGAAAAGGAATAAGGTGGGTGACTGCTGGGAACCTGGAGGCTACTCTCTCTGTTGCAAAGCATAACTGCCCCGTTTGGCAGTATCTTTGGGGTAAGATAATTTATTAAATTCTGCATCGAGGTGAACCCTGGATGTGTAAATATGAAAGGAATGGGCCACAAATACAGTTGGAATGATCAGCAGTATTTCACAACCCTGAAACAAAATACATGAAGTGCAGCGTTAGCAAATGTTTATATAAAACATTATGCCACGGTATTACATTGAACAATTATACCTCTCTTATCTCAGGCACTTATCTCTAGCTAAAGCCAAGTGGCTTGCAGGTTTAAATTGCTCAGTATTTTTTGAAGTCAGTGTGGTAATGAAATATGCTAAGCAGCTGGGGTTTATGTGTGAGCGTTTGGGTTGGTTTTTTTTGGCCTGACTGCTTTTATCTTTGAAGACGCAAAAATAATGTAGTCAGAAGGAAAAGGCCAAAGTCTAATGAGTTTAATTGCAAAGAGCTGATGTTTGTAGTTGCATTTATACCTTCTCTTTAGCACTTGCATCTCGACTTCACCGTTTTTGAAAGCCTGTTGTATAGAAATATTTATATTATATGAGGGTAAATCCTACACCCCTCTCTTGTCACCTCTTTCACAGCCACAAAGGGCTCTGATGGCAGCGGGGATGCTGTTCCCATGGTCAGGGGCAGGGTGGTGGGACTCAGACCTTGCACAAGGAGACGATGGCCTGCCACCAGGCCTGTCTGCCGAAGCGTTTGTGAGTGGTGTAAGCTGATTTGTGGGGATGTCTCAACGGCTCCTGCTGTGTTATGTACTTGTAAAAGCTGTCTGAACCCAGCTCAGAGCAGCAGTGAGAGTATATTGAGGCACGGCTTGTTTTTAGAGACCTAGAAATCAGTTATGCTCAGATCTTTCTTGGTCCATGTGGGTTCGTTGTACTGTTGTTTGTGAAGAGGAAAAGGCTTAATAACCTGCCTTTGTAGCTTGTGTTCAGATAAGAAGTTGATGTTTGCTGTGTAGTTTAAAATGGCAGGTTTTTTTTTCTTTTAGTGTGTGAGCCACAAAAGTTGGGATCTCGCATTACTTGTCCTCAGTTTTGTGATTATAGAGGACAATATCATCTCTTGTTTGCAGTGATTGTGATTGCAGCTATCATTTACATGGAGGAACAGCACTAGGGATCAAATTAATATTGGATTTATAGCTTTTTTTTGGATAGTTCCTCACACAAGACGAGCCAGCTCTTCATGTGACATTAGCTAATGCTCTGTGGCTCACCAGTAGAGCAGATCTTGGAAATACTGTGGTCTGGCTCTGGAGGTTAAAGGTGGGATGTGCTTTCTGGTGGTTCTCAAAGCATCAACACTGTGTAATAAGTGGAGGTGTGGGATTTTTATGGTCGTAACAGTAGCGCATGTGCTTTTAAGTGGTTTCTTTTTTATTTCGAATCTAACACTCCTGAAGTTCCTGTGCTTCTCATCTTGACTAATCAAAGGTTAACATTTTTTTTCCCCCTTCCCTTCCTTCTCACTCTCTTCACTCTTCCATTTTGCTTCCCATGTTGCAGTGAGGAGCAAGTAGAAAGTTCAGTGTCAGAATTCCTAAATTATACTCTGTACTGGGACCAGTGAAGCCAAAGAAGCAGGTACTTCTTTGTAGCCAAAGAGATTGGGTCCAATATGACATTTTAGAAATTTTGATCGTGCCACTGGCTCTGGAGAGAAACAGCTCAGCATCAGTTTTACGGAGGGGAGTTGAGTCCATCTGGAAGGAGCTAAGTTGTGGTATGTAGAAGAGCAGCCAGACAAGTGAAAGTAGAGAAACAGTTCAGGAACCCTGAGGCTGAAAGCATTGACGTGTCCAGGGATTTATAGGCTGTGTTTTTGCAGGACTTACAGCCATTTTTTTCTCACAGTGTCATTGACAAACCTTTCTCACACTGAGGAAACAAGTTATATTTCAAAGATTGTGTCACCAAGAGAAAGAGCCTGCGTTTTTATTTATTTCCTTTGTTGATATCTTTAGGTGTCCTCTAAAACACCTTCAAACATTTCGGGACCATTGGTGTGTCCTGACAGTGAATGGCTCTCTTATGAGTTATTTCCAAAATAAAGCTTTTACTTCTTCCTGTGCACTTTGCCAGTAACTTTCAGGTAGTTTCCTGTGACGTTTGTAGGGAGTTTGACCTGTAAAATGTAGGCAGGAGCTTGAAGTACGAGGCTTTGGAGGTTTCATGACGCCAGACCAGGTTTGGACAGGGGAATCAAATCAGAGCTCTGAATAATCAACATATGCAAGGTATCAAGAGCAATTGGATTTTGGGGCACAAGCAATTACTGTTCAAGTTAGTTACTGTGAATATTAAAATACTGTAATTGGAGCGAGAATATTTATGACTTTTTTTATTATTAAGTGGCGTTTATATATGTGTTGTCTCTATATGGATACATTTACTTGTGTCCAAAAGTGGTGGTACTTCCCTCACGGCTACTCAGGAGGTTTTACTGGGATCTGTCAGGCCAAGCTGAATGCAAATCAGAGCGTCTTACTGGTAAAGATGCAACAAGAGGTCATAGCAAATTGGACATATTTTGAGTTCCTTTGGCTGTCTTTTTATTAAAAAACAGCTTAATTTAAAGATAAAATCAAACGTTGTGCACTGATCATTGGCATGGCTCATTTTCTTATTTGTGGGTGATTTGTTTTGTTGTTTTTCCTGGTCTGAAGCCTTAAGGTTCAGGGCAGAGATAAGGTAATCATCTTTATTTTTCACACAAGCCATGTGATATTTTAGTTTCCGAGATGACAGTGGTATGTTGAAGTAACAGCTTAAAACTCTGTAGAGGGAAATGCATGCTGCTTGTGTAGCTGACAACTGTAGTAAAATGATCTTGAATTTGGTGATCTGACATTATATACCTGGTAGCAAAGAAACTTCATCCCAGAAATACAAATTCAGATGTTAAATGATCTGGGATGCTACCTTTTGCCCATTATTAAGCCATTCATTACAACGAAGGAAAAGAAAAAAGAAACCTAAGAGTTAAGGATGAAAATACACTGACTTTCAATCTAGTCATTCTTCTAAACAAATTTTTAAAAAACAAATTTTTTTAAAATCGCACGTGGCTCACTTATGTTGCACTTCTGTTCCAGTGGCAAGAGCACTTGTTTTAATTCAGAGCATTCAGGATTTTCAAGTAGTTTAGTCAGACTTTTATATTTGAACTAAAATAAATAGGCATATGGCAAGTGGAAGAACATGTAATCACTCTGCCGCCTCAAAATTCTTTTGAGGTCAAGAATTTGAAAACAGGAACCTATAGTGCAGCTTGTGAACACAATAGGAACAGCTGGTGCTCAGCACTTTTGAAAATGAGGTCACTTTATTCTTGGTTGAAATGTGCAAAATGGGTCATCTGGGCATAGGCTTAAGACAAAGGCTAAGCACGTGGCCACTTGTAACCAGGTTGTCCACATTTCCAGAACTACTTGGTTAAAAGGATTCAGTTAAACAAGGAAAGGCTGGGCTGGGTCTGCATTTTCCCCCAACTTTTGGAAGCGTAGCTCCCACTGGGGAAATAAATCGCTGCCATATAGTTTCAAAGATCTGCTCATCCTGAGGATGACATCATCCATATTTTCCACAGTCACCCCTCCCGCTCCTGCCTTTCTGCTCGTCCTTCGAATAACCTACTTTAGGAAACACTGCTCTATTGTACAGACCTTGGGAACGCTGCCTCTCCACCAGTCTCAGCCCTGGGACCTCCCTGGTCCTGCCCGCAAAACAAAGGAGGAAATCCCAAACATGCACAAAACCCATAGCATCATCAGCAAAATCTAAAGATGCGTTAAGAAAGATAACAAGAGCTCTTCTTAGATTTGACTCTTGCCTTTTCATTAAGTATTCTGTTCAAAATATACTTAAGTGGATAGCATTAAGGCCCAGATTCAGCACTTCTGGTTAATTTAACTGCTGCTGCTGACACATCCAAGGTGGTGGTAGGAGTCGCAGGGTACAGGTGTATTGGAGTTTGCAAACTTGAGACCCGATACTGATCGCTGTTGACTGTTGCCTGACGTGCATCGGAAGTTTAGCGTGAGAACTGATACGTATTTTCAACAGAAGGGTGCAGGTCTTGGATTCCAGACCCTGCCTCCAGTCATCCCAGTAGCCTGTACAGATTGGCATCCAACTAAACACTGTGAGGGGTCAAGAGCATTGGAAGATTCAGATTGGAAGGGATCTCAGATGATTCTATCCCAGAATAACAGCCATTCCTCTCAAGTGGAGTTGAGTATTTGTGCACAAATAATGTTTTATAAATTAAAGTAGATCTGTTGATCGAGTTGGGGAGTAGTACATACAAATCACACTGGCCTTAAGTGAAAACTTGAAGCCCATGCTAAAATAAACTGCACCTCTAATGCAAAGACTGCCCATTTTTCTCATTAATGATCTTTCTTAGAAGTATATTTTGTTGATCTAGGCCTATGTTATGCCATTTTGTGCTTTAATTGCAAACATACTGATTTTTTTTTTTTAAATTACATAAAATTTCTGTCATTGTTCTCATTTTTTGTGCAGTTTTGTGCCCAGTTGATGGAATAACCCAAGAAAGTAAGTGCTGACATTGCCAACAATAAACAAAGGAGAAGGAAAAAACCTTGTTCTGGGATCCCTGTGCATTTTGCCTCCTGAGGTGGACCTGTGCTAGGGTTAGCCAGGGCTGCATCTCGTAGCTAGCACCAGATTTCAGATGTGCCCATTTGAATGGTTCTCATTACTTTATTGTTATTGTAAATTTAATTTGCTGAGGCAGGCCTGGTGATCGCCTTCGTACAAGTGAGGTAATTTGCCTGTCTAAACCAAGCTTATGTTTTGGGTAGTTTTTAAAAAGAGCTGTCAGAAAGAGCATGGAGGAGGATGACAAAGTGGCGATAGCAGCAATGCGATGAATTGTGGAAAAGCAGAGTGTAAGGAGGCAGCCCCGTGGCTGGCAAAGTGCAGCCGGGGATGAGCTGGGATATCAGCACATATCGTTGCACAACAGAGTGTTGCCTGTATGATGTGTTTGGGTTTGAAAAGGTTTGGGTTTTGGTAGGTTTGGTTTTTGGTTCTTTTCTCAAGAAAATTTAATTGAACTATTTATATTTGCTGTGAAAGTATTCAGTGGGAGCTAAGTAGTTAATATGAAGATGCGTAATGGGTTGGGTTGGTTTCTTTTCTCCCTACCACAAGGTCTTGGATATCTTTCAGCAGTCAGAAATACTATCTTGCGGTACCACGTGGCTTTACTACTTTCAGTTTCACCGGTAGAGGAAAGCAATTGAAAAGCGAAGCCTAAGATTCCCCCAGCGTCTTTCTGTTTCCAAGGTCCGCCTGGGATGAATTGCTGCACTGGAGGGTGATTAATCATGGGCCGGGAGATGGAACACGGGTGATGGGCATAGCAGACAGATGCGAAATTGTCTGCTGGGTGCCCAGATGAACGGGCTGTGTCTGGAGGAGCAGCGGCGGTGGTGTCTGTCTTGTTTTCGTGTCGTGAATTGTGTCTCCCTTTTGACTTCATCCCGAGTTCTAGTAGATGGTTTTCAGGTCACGCGGGAGGCTGCTGCAGCTTTTGAAATCACTCTAAGTGATTCTTGCTTTGCAGAAAAGGTATTTAAAGGCTAACAGCAGTATATACTAATCATTCCACAATGCATTTTGTATTTAATTTCATCCTCAGTTGAAACTGTTGCTGACTAATAAATATAACAGTCTGTAAGTTATTTCTCTGGGATTTCACACGTAGTCATTTCCATCCTTGCAGGAGTTGTGAGCTAAAGAAGCTGCGTATGGTGTGGGTTCCATTTAAAAAAGAACCATTTCTGGCATCCCTGCAGTATCTTTTACATGAGTGTGCTTTTCTTTCTTACCCAGAGCTGAAAGGTTTGTGCCGGTGTTACATGGATAAAATTATTTGTGTGCCCTATAATCATGCAGCAGTGATTTTGGAACTTTATATTGCGTTATACCTTTCCCTTGAAGTGGGTAGTTTTCTTTTCAACTCTCTGCACAGCCAAGACTTGAAAGCAACCCTCCATCAAAGTGTAAATATCAATACAGGCAGGTTGCAAGCCAGTTCTAGTTGTGCTTTAAATATAGTCATGGAGAACATTTAGGCTGCACGTGTCCCCTTAATGTGGAGCAAAAGGAATAGTGGGGCAGCTCTTTAAGCCCCAGTCTGCCTGGAGGAAAACCATCCTCAGTGCAGAGACTGGAAAGCAATTTTAGGGATGCCTTTAGGGGACAATGCACAAGCCCTAAGTAGGGCAATTTTTGGGGAAAAAAGAAGGTATATTCCTGGGTGAGACTAACGCATGCTGTGGAGTTTCAGGGAGAGGGTTGTAATCAAACCCCACTGAGACCACAGGGTGAGGGGGGAAGCCCAAAGGGGATTCAAAGTTGCCTTCACCAGGCTTGGCATTCTACAGTAGGCAGCAACGAGAGGAGCCCAGAGCATAACCAAGCGTGCTAGATGTCTTTCTGCAACAAGAGAAGTCCCCTGGATTATAATCTTACACATTTTAAACAGAAATCAAGCAAACACCTTGCCCACCAGCTCTGCCCAAGTTGTACCCCAGGCTCTTTGCTTCCTTACGTACCTAAGGCTGCGTAACAGCTCTGGTGTCTTCCCCGTGAAATGCAGTATTGCAGCTTGCCATGCTTAACGCTGGGTGACGTGTCAAACCCCTTGATTAAAACAATGTTCAGGGTGTAATTAGCTTTGTCTGCAATATTCTAGTTTTAGCTGCCATAAGAAATGGTGCTGAAGGTATTACCTGTGCTGAAGTCTTTCTCACCTGCTCCAAGCCTCCCCCCCACACCCAACACATCATCTGTAGAAGAAAAGTGTATTCACAAGTAATGCATGTTTGCGTCTAGGTATATATATCACAAATATTTTTTTTAAACTTATCTGTGCTTGTTCTGTTCTGTACCATTTAGTTTATTTCAACCCAGAGTACTGAACACTGTCTACATCTGCTTTGTTAGCTTTTTGTAGTGTTTTTACATTTTTAAGTGAAAGCTGTGGGGGCCTATATAGATTCTTTGTCATGCATATGAGCATATTATGCAGGCTTACATTATTCCATCTCCATGAGTCTTGCTTAATTGTTTTTTGTCTGTCTTTTGATTTATTTTTTTTTTGCTATGGGTTAAATCACTTACGTGGTGCTTTTGTTTTGGTTCTGTGGACAGATGACTCCCAAACTCTGAGACCCTTTGTGATTTTCCTGGGAACGTTGTCATTTTGAATACTCACATGAATACATAATTTTTATAAGTATTTACTGTGCTTTGTGTCTGAGCAAAATTCAGTTGAAATACTCTTGGAGATCAAGTACAATGTTTAATATTGATATTGCTACAATGGATTTTCATTCTTACTTCATTGAATTAATACATTTTTGCCGAATAGGAGTACTGAGGTCTTCAAAGCTTTTGGTGTCAGATACTTTTGTCTTGGTGTTTTTTCAGGAGTATTTTGGCCAACAAACTTGAGACTTTGCTGTTTTAAATAATTTTTCGCAGTAACTTGTAGTTCTGTCTCATGTTGTGAAAATACTCGGTTGATCGATTCTGAAGGGAAACAGGGGAAGGATCTAAGGAGACAATTTCTTAGGACCTGTAATGATGGTGTGAAATTTTGGTTTAGCCTGACCTCTGCTGGGTAAGTCTTGGACTTGACCCTTCCTCTCTATCCCAACCCAACACAGCTCTCCCTTTCTATTGCCAATGACCTGCCCGTGACCAGAAATTCAAGTCTTGCTCTACAAGCACAGAGACTTCACCAAAGTTCACATGCCTGGTGTGCAGCTGAAAACAAAATGCTGATTTATTCATATTGTAATTATTTATTTGGTTTGCAATTGGGTACCCATTGTGCTGGGCACTGAAAATAAAGGATTGTAAATGCGGTAAAGCCTTAGGCTCTAAACAATGTACTCAGAGAGAAGTAAGATACAAAAAAAGATGGAGATACAAAATATATGCAGAGTTAAGTATTATCCTGTAATTTATACTGCCAGTAAATTCTGTTTGTGAAATAATAATGCAGTAAAGAAGAATCCAGATTATTAACTGTAGTTTGCAAGAGAGAACTCACTTTGGAATTTGGGGAGTGTGGAATAAATCATCCTGTGGGAGCTTTTATTCCCTTTTTTGCAGTGGAGTCATTACCTTCCCTATCCTTGCACTTACGTGCAGAGCAGCAGAGTTTAAAACAGCCTCCATAAATGGTGCATAAACTGAATTGATTTTTGTTTAAAAAAATATCAAAAAATATCAACAAGAACAAAAAAAGAGAGAGGAGTGATTCTTAACCTTCTGTCATTCAACCATTGTCTGATGATGAGAACCCATGTGCATGTGAGAGTATTTATATAAACGGAGAAAACTGGTAACATAAACAGAGCCCTCCACTCTGGAGTGAATAGTCCTGTAAAGATGTAGGATATTCTTTAAGCATTTAGGTCATCTAGTGGATTCATGTTAATCTCTGTTTTCCCAAGACATTGAGAAAGCAGAAGGCAAAATGAGGGAATTGCCTCCTGGCCTCCAAATTGTGGTGGCTACCAGAATAGCCAGAACTGTCCTGGCACGGCAGCTGGTGGAGTCCTCTGCGACGTCTGCAAGGCTGGACTGGGGACGCTGAAGACACGGCTGGGTTACAGACCTGCTAGCTGTCGTCACTGAGGCTGGGAAAAGGGGGGGAAAAAAACCGGGAATGTGGGGTACCATATTCTCACATGTCAGCTTGGCTCGAGTGAGCAGCGCTGCGAGGGGAATGGTGTGCATATGCTCTTGTGGCACACATTCCATATGGATCGCCGCGCTAGGTGATGGGGACGTCAGTGATACTTGTTTTATGGGGTTTTAAGGAACTTTGAGAACTTGTTAAAAGCTGTGACTGTAACTTGCTGATCTTTTCTTTCTTTTCTGAGCACTGACACCCGTAGTCTGTGAAACTAACCCGATTTGTTAACCAGCCAAAGAACTGGAAGGAAAAAAAAAAAACTTAATAAAACTTTTAAGGTCATTTTAGCTGCTTGTACTCAGTTGTATTGTGCTTTAAATATGTAAAAATAAAGGATGGTCCTATTGCATGAGAAAACAGGGCTTCTCATTTCTAACTGAGCTTGTTCCTCATGTCGGGGATACAGGCCCTGGTATGAGGAGGACAGGATTTGTGGAGGCAAAGTATAAAACCTGGTTATGTATTCATGGGAGGCGTTATTTGTTGCCGGTGTAACTGAATGTGTATCAAGAAGTGGAGGAGATTGGTAACCCATGGAGGCAACCACTGGAAAATTAATCTACCTGGGGTCTCATAAACTGTCTTGAGCTACTTCTTAATGAAGAGTTCTTGGGTGATACATGCCTAGACTGGGAGAGATTATTGGTGGATATTAACAGGATGTTGAGCTAATTGCTGACACAGAGCTGGTTCCCATTCTTTGAACCTTAATTACATTCTGAGAATGGAGAGTGAACCAAGAAAGAAAGAAACCACCCCAAACCAACCAAAGAAAAAAAAACTCCAACCCAAAACAGAGTTCTTGGGAATCAATTTTTGAATAGCAGGTCATGGGGATGAAGTGAGGGAGCTACTGCCTGGAAAGTATTCTGATTTCTGCAGTAACCTGGGTAGAAATCCTTCTTCTCTGCACCAGGTTAGAAGTGCTGAGCCACAGTCGTAGGCTGTGGATTCCAACTCGCTTCCAGTCCTGCCATCCCTCAGGCCAGCAGCCTGGCTCTGTATTCAAATAGATGCTTGGAAAATTTGTTCAGGATGCTGAGCCTGTTTCGAGGTGCAACCAGCCTAGGGCTTCTGCCATGGCTTTCATGCAGCATCCCCAAAGGGCCAACCCTTCATTTCCCATGGTCAGGTAAAGAGCTTGTTGGTTCTGTCTCTTTGGTCTTCAGTAGGGGACCAAAGGAGTAGGAGTTTGGTCTTCAGTAGGGCCGTTGTGCTGATGTTGTTTGCTTCCTTATAGATCTCCCCCAATCATAGACTTGTCCAGTTTTTCTTTGAAGGAAAAGCATTTTCCAGATGTGTTCCGCTTCAAATGCTAGGGCTGTGTATCAGATGGCGTCACCATGTACTGGGAACCCCCTCAGAACAGATATTTCTCTCTCGCTTTCTCCTTTACAACTTTTTTTTTTTTTGTCTTCTAACATAATTGTAAAAAAATTACATCCATTTCCCTAATGCTGTAGGTGTTTTTTCTTTCAGGAATTTAAAAACTGCCAGTTTGTCTCTTCTTTTTTTCCTTCATAACTCTTCAGATCTCTCTTTCCCCTGTCTCTTTCTTTATCTCCCCTCATTCTGGAAGAGTATTTCCCCTTTCTCATTATATCGTGCCCTTTTGCTTTCCCCCCATCACCATTAGCCCTCCCCCCATCCTTTCAGGCAGGATGGAGTACACTTCTAATCACCCGTACTTTTTATCTTCCTTCTGAATCTTAAGCAAAGCCTGTCTGATCTCTGTGTGTGTTCCGGAGCAGACCACGCCAGGATCGGGACAGGGTGAGGCTGAAAGCAAAATCACTGGAGCAACGGTTGAGAGTCGTCTTGAAAGCAAGAAGTTAACTTTGTGATTCATTATCTTCTTACCAGAGCTAGAAAGTTCTCTCTGTGTTTGTACGTTTAAAGTGCTTGCATTTTGAATGAGCTCAGGAGGTTTATTTGAAGAGGTAAGGTACTGGGATGAGAGTCTTAAGTGCATTGTTCAAGCACATTTATGTGTTTCGGAGTCTGGCATTTGTCACATCAAAACATTTAAATTGTTCTCTGTCTTTTGGGGAGATTTCTGGTTTTTTTTTTCCTCTCTTTTTAAGGGGGGTGCAGAGGGAGCAGTCAGAAAATCAGGATAATGGCTTTAACAAACGGAAATAGTTTGTGTGAATGACTCGACTAGCAGCTCCTCATTCAGGCATAATTAGAAACACATTTTAAATCACTTTCACCCATAGAGTTTTGTGTGCATCCTTTGGGTTTGTAATAGAAGGCGGCACGAAATTAACTCCCAAGATGAGAGATTCTCTTCTGAAGAGGCTGTGTGGCTTCATCCAGGGTATTCCTGAAAGATCATAATTTTTTTTTTTTTTTTCCCCATATGCTCAGAATCTCCCTGTATTTTTGTGGTAGCTCTCCACAAAGCATGAGATCCAGTTAGATAAAGTAGAAATTCAGGATGAAGTTTCTAGCTGAAATCCTTTTCTGCCTCTTAAAGTTGAGCTGTGTCTTAGTTTACTGCACTTCAAAAAGTTGGTGCTACTTTTAATGGACATTTTATTCTTTTTCAGCCAATAGCTGGTTAGTGAATAGCCCTGACTGTTACAAAAGTGATGCATCCAATACAGCAGAGGCATGGGGGCATTCCCAGTGGTATGTCTGCCTTGTTTTGTGAGACACTATCCATCACTAAATTGCCATTTAAAACAGTTGGCGTTAGGTGCTCATCTTTGTGAGAGGCAATAAGAATGTCATAGGACTTTCTCGTTTACATCTCGGTAATAGATAATTAATTTTAAATAGTGCTCTTAAAGATCTGGGCTTCAATAAGAGACAGTATAAAGACTCGCAAATAATCTATGTTCCTGACCACAGAGCTCAGGCATAAGATCACAGAGATGACAGACAAATACCTGAATGGTTTCAAGAACCTGCCCACCAGTTAGATCGTCTTTTCACAATGCTTGTTTATTAATGCTCTTTGATATGTTCACTAGCAGTGAGAAAATGCCAGTTTTTGTGGGCTTTGTACGTTGAAGAGCTTTAAGGCAAAACCACAGCAGATCTTTAAAACAGTCTTGGGAGTTTTTTCCCATGCAGCAACCAAAACTCGTTTTTCCAGAGTATTTTTATATGCATTAGAAATTGGTGACGCAGAATGTTTTCTTGCTCTGATTTGCTCGCTTACAGAAAGGTTACCCTTTCTCATCCCTTGAACATCAAAGTAGGAACAAACTGAGGACTAGGAGTCCTTTTCCTACAGAAATGCTTGGTTAGACACTCCAAATCTTATTCCCAGGAGCAAATTGTCTGCTCCTGAAACTCCTGCCTCACTCAACTGGAGTTGCTTCATCTGCAGCCTTATACCAGGTCCCAGCCTGACCTGAAAAACCCTGCTGGCTCCACATTCTTCCAGTGGGATCGTGCTCTTCCAGCAGCAAGCCCAGGCTGCTAAGCTTGACAGTGTCCTTCTGAAGCTGATAAGCAACTCGCAAGGCGGGGGAGGATGAAATCATGCTCTAGACAACATCGCCGTTCTGGTTCCTGTGCTTGGGGCTTCTCTTTATCACTTCACAATCAAGATTTGAAATTAAAAATAAACATTTCCAAAGCAGTCCTGCTGCCCTGCAGGGGTTTGTCTTAATGCTCGCGCCTTTGTAGCCTGGCTTCGAGGTATTCAGATGCTTCTCCAGCCAACATCGTTCCCACAGCTGCCTTCTGGTAGGGGCCTGAACCTGAAGACACATGTGTTTGGGGTCTTTTGAGTCCCACCTCTGGCTACTGCTGCAGTTCTTGTCTGAATTTTCTGTTTGCTGAAAGTGTGCTGTTTTCTGGGTGACACAGGGTGAGCGTCTCCCCCAGCGTCCTTGCTGCTGGTTCTGTCTAAACATATAGCTTAGCATAAAGGTGATCAACTTCTGTGATGCAAAATCAGGTGTTTTTTAAGGTTTACGTTTTAGATTAGAAGAGGAATTATTGTGACAGTCATTCACATTAGAAGCTGACTAAGCCTTTGGAAATAATCTGTTCCTTAGTTTATCAGCTGTTTCCTTTCTTTTGGTTTCTTTTCAGTTTGTTTTCTCTATGAGTGCGATGGATAAGATCTCTGTCTCAGACTTAAAATATTCCTACTTTCTTTTTGAAACATTTCTTCGAGCTCTTTTTTTTTTTTTTTTTTTTTGCATGCATGAAGTACTTAATGCCCTCAATCTGCGTGAGAATGTTTTGTATATAACTCTAAAAGCTCCCTTAGGACTGTAGACTTTTTTTAAATGGAACAATTTAAACATTTTCCACACAAATGGGCACTTGGGGCAAATGTCATTATAAAAATTGTGAGAATATTTGATAGATATTTTCACTGATTTTTGGTGTGGGTTTTTTTATCCTTTAAGACCTGCCTCTCCAGTCACAGTCGAAATTACAAGTCAAAGAGAGTCAGCGTGATTTCTGCTACTGGCAGAGAAGTAAGGAGTTTGTAAGGCTGAGAAGTTAGACGTTAATAAGAAAGAGGAACAATAGACGGTCTCCTGCTTCAGTCAACATGGTGCAGGTGTTGAGGCTGATGTAATGGTGTTGCTGCTTTCCTACTCTGGCTTGTACATACATATTTATAAACACATGCAAATCAATCAAGTACTGCGTTTGCAAGATAAATTAACAAAGCAGGGACTGAGATACAGAACAGGCAAAATCAAGTTTTTTTTCAAGTTCAAATCCTGCTCAGACTGAATGAAAGTTTTCATTTGAAACTAATGTGTTAAGGTTCTCAAGTTTCACATGAGGAAATACATGATACTGGATATTCTTTTAAGGACATATGTTGAAACTCACATTGTAAAACTTGAGGCTTACATAGTAGACAGAAGTTCTATTTTGTGGAGGTTTTCAGAATCTAAGGAAATTGTTTTCTGATTTGAAACAGATCTCCAAAGTAGTCAAATTTCACATGGAAGAAAATCCTAAACCCAATATTTTTACATCAGATGAGGTACTTAATTCCAGCAGGATCAGGCTGTTTTGTTTCAAATTTGACTGTTTAAATGTTTTAAACGTTGCTCTACCTAATGCAGACTTTCAGAACAAAATAATTTGAAGGGAGAGAAAGAAACACTTCACGTAGGAATGCAGTAACAGGAAGTTTTGACATTTGTCAAAATATTTCTCCCTCTCTCCAAAATTAATATTTCACAATATTAGTGTGGTTTTCTGATACATTTTAGTATCAGTGGAATTGTATTCTACACAGTAGGTCGTCGTTCATGTGAAGCCATTCTTTGTGACTGTGTCATCTGTCTTTTGGGGAGATACTCCAGCAGTGAGTGGAGAAATGCAGGATTCTGCCGGTCTTCTCCTGAATGTTTTCCATTCCATTAGAATGGTTGATATCTGATGTCTAGTAGACCATACTCCTTGGGAAACTCAGTTATTGCTGGTGATGGTTTTTAACAGATCCTTGGTACTACTGATGAAAATGGGTACATGCTGTCTCTGTCAGAACAGCACTATTTTTAACCACATTCTTGGAATATGTGCTTGCTACTTATATCCTTGTTTGTTCCAGCGACATGTCCTTACTTTGTTGTAGTCTCAATGGTCTGTCGGATATGACAAACTACACTTGCTTTTGGAAAACTTGCCCTTTGTAGATAAAACCAGAGCTGATAGACCCGAACCCAGATGCTGTTAAAATGGATGGAATTTACTAAGCCTTTTTAAAGCCCTCCAGCTCTCTTACGGACTTGCTGTTCAGGGTAGTGACCGTGTCTGTCATTTTTGTGGTGAGTGGCCGTATTACAATGCAGTTCCACGATAACTGAACAGTTCTTACATATAACTAGTGGCCCCCAGAGCAGGAGGTCCTGCTTCTCCGTACCTGCATTGCTCGTGGGCTACTGCCTCTTGCTTTGGGCCTTCTCAGTCCTAACAGGGCACCCAGTCACGATCTGGCATAAAATATTCAGGTTTTTTTGGCAGAACTAGCTTTCTGCTGGGTTAGCTCCCTAAACTGACTCATGGGGGAGGATCAACCATAAATGCTGGGATGGGTGAGGAGAGCAATGGTTAGCCTTCAGATTGGTTAAGTCTATTATGCAGTTAGGCATCTATGAATGCTTTGGCAAACAATGACTTGTCTGTGTAAGGGCTTCCAGTTTCCTATGAACAAAGGGGAAAGACCACAAAATATCACTGGCATGGTGATGGATTCCTCATGCCATCTGAAGCAGCGGTGATGACGTCCAGTCAAGAGCATTTTCAGTATTAGTCTAGAGGATCTAACTGAATGGCTTTGTTTTCCACTGTAGGTCAGGCTGGGATGGTTTGGGCTTTTGAGGCTTACCCAAACACACCCATTGGTACCATGGCTGAATGAGCACCGAGTGCAGTGAGCTGGTTTTGAGCACACAGCTCAGCTTTGGTTTCTCCAGAGCTGTGGAAGGGAGTTTGGTTCTGGTTCTGCTGCCAGCTTAGATCTTTTGCCTGGTTTCCTTGTAAGCTTCAAAGCACAGACAAGACTGTGTGATTTCTAATGTATGCGTCTGAGATGAGTGTTTGAAGGGCAATATAGGTATGTGTGGGGCTTTTTATTGCCTGTTTAACCCTATCTCTCTGTTATAAATGGAAGATTTCTGGCAGGGGAGAGACCATTTTGCATAAACTGTTCAGTAAGGTTTTCCAGATGCTTAGATTTCAAAATAATAATTAAAAAAAGTCTAAAAGGGCCTAACATCTGGCTAGGATATGCTAAGTACTAAGCATGACTTCATTTTGTACAATCAGCTCTGTTAACATGAACAGTGTAACTGCTGCACCACGACATTCAACACAAACTCCAAAAGCTATTTGAATGTCAGGGAGTTACCCCAAATAAAGCTGACCCAGGCACATTTCCATCAGTCCCAGTCACAGCACCACAAACGTGTCAGGTAGCTTTACATCATTTTGACCACCCCTTGCTTTTGAATGAAAGTTGTTTTCCTGGTGCTGTGTAGGGAATCCTGATGATTAGCCCACAGGAATTAGGCGTGCTGGACCTGTCCTGGAGCTTTTTCTGGTGGCTGGAAAAATCCAGGTGTGCTGTTTGAGGATCTCCTCCTGGAGTTATTACTGCTCAGTGCAGGTCTTCAAATTTGGTTCTTGCTGTAACTAATTTGCTTGATGATTATCTGTTAGTTCAGTTCAGGTTGACATTTTTGAACCTGTATCTGAAGAGAGGTGGGAAGTTGGAACAAATTGAGTGCCTGCCCTAGTTTAATCTTTGCCATCATCTTTCCTTTCTAGCAGTGAAGCAGAAAAGAGCAAAAACATCCTGTAAGCTTCATCAAAAATCCAGAGTTTTAGTATCTGGGCAAATCCTGTATGTGAAGGTAGTTAAATCATTCCAGGCTTCCAATTAACAGAAACTATGTGGAGAAAGCTAATGAATCCTTTGCTTTCAGATACTGCAGAAATATGTGAGCACCAGATTTTTCCATATTTTCTTTAAATACAAACAAGAGATGCCAATAGAAATGGTGGCTTTTGGTTGTAGACTTACCATCCTTAAGCTAAGAGTTGTGGCACATCTTCTATGGATTGTGCAATTTGGTTGAGCAGTTGCTAGTTTAGCTGTAAGCTATTGTCAGTCATCTTGTCCTCCCTGGTTGTTTGCCAGGTTCCTCCTCCTGTACTTGAGGAAAAAGGCAATTGTGGATGTTTAATAACTGAAAGTACATGGTTGGTCCCAAAGCCAAATACCGAAACTGATAAAATCATTATGAGCCTTTTTTCCCCCCCTTTTTTTTTTCTTTTTTTCAAAGGAGCCTTTTAAATAGAAATAATTGATAAGTATGTAAAGCTGAAGATCACAAGGAGGAAGTGATCTCATGCTTCCATGGCCTCATAGATTGTATCTGAAGCATGTTGGCTCTGTTTGAACTAGGCTGTGAACTCCTTGGGGCAGGGCCGGTCTTCTTCCAGATCCTGTAAAAGGCCAGGCACTGCTGATATCACCCAGTAAAGAACCATTTCCTCGCACCCGACCTGTAGAGGAAGTGATGGGTTTCAGTGGCACTAGTGAAGTAAAGACAATTGCCAGCATTTAAAGGTCTCAAAGATTAGTGGCAAACAGAGAAGCCAAAGCAATGCTATGAGAAATCAATGTACAGGCAAGAAAGTGCTTTGGATACAATATGGTGGTATGCCTTTTTAAAAACCTTTGCACTCTTTTGGCTTTTAGTTTCCATGCTGAACCTTGAGGTAGGATTTCCTGCATGCCAGAGGTTGCATGATCGTAAGAATCACCTGCTGTTGCTTTTTTTTTATACTGCCTGACATGGGGAAATTGGATTTATAGAGGGGTCTGGGTTTTGGTTTATTTTGTTGTTTTTTTTTTTTAACTCTTTCAGCTATTTGTTTAGTATGAACGGGCTGTGCCAGTGATCTTGTGGATTGTGTGTGTGTTTCCCGTGTGTAGTTGCAGGGCTGGGGAGATCTTCACACTTGTGCTGCTGTGCAGCACTTCTCAGGCTTGCTTAGAGTGGTGGCAGTTGCCTTTCAACATCGACATTACTCTGCTGCGTTACTTTCTTGATCTTTTTTACCATTGCTCAAGCAGAAAGTTTCAATTTCTTTCAAGTTAGCCAGCTCCAGTAATGGGTTGCATGTCAAAGTCTGGAATAAAACCATTTGTGCAGCTTCCTTTAGTAATTCAAACGATGAGTGAGCTCATAAAGGGAAGAACATTGAAATTCAGGCTGAATCAGTGGTTAATTGGCTGCTAGTCCATTCTCAGCTTCCCTCGTGCCTGAGCGCTGGAGGAGGATGAGGTCATGGTGCTGATTCTTGACCGCTGCCGACCTCCTGTGTCTTACCAGGGCTTGCATCAGCTGCATCCCAAGCACCGAGTTACTGTGACACAAATACTGATTTAGCTTTCTCCTAAACATCCATCAGCTTGGTGTGGTTAGGCTGTACGTGTCACTAATTCCCGTGGGCCTTGTGAAGAAAACCTTCGGCCAAAGTTCAAAGCAAAGTTCAAATTCATAGCAAGGCACCTTTGTTACCTGGTGATTTGCCTTTATAAATTATTTCTCTTGCTTGCTTTTGATGCCTTTTTTTTTTTTTTTTAATACTATGTAATCAGAATGTTGTTTGTGTTAGGTTTCAAAAGCTGTGTTTTGTTTTAGCTTTCGTTTGTTTTAGATGTTCTGCAGCTTCGGTTTTCAGCTTGTGTGCGCTGATCACTGTTTTTACAAAGCGTGTTTGGGTCATAGCAACTACTGCATCTATTCAAGACATAGGTATTGGGTCTTTTTACCCTTCTTGTGGAAAAACATTTCCTTTATGGTTGTCTTTTTAGATGATAACTTCTTTTTAGAAGAGTGGAAAATGGGCCTAAGTTTCTGTACAAATGTGGATTCTACCTCAGTAGCAGCCAGAGAGGAGTATTTTGCTGTGTTCCTTTGTTTTACCTTCTTAAACTTAGAAAAAACCCAACCCAACAACAAAACCTTTGCATCAATTATGAAGCCATGCTGAGTTTAAAAAGTCGCATATAGTACTTGAAGGTTTATCCTTTGGAAGAAGGGAGGGGATCTGGTTGCGGTGACTGTTCAGACCCACTAATGGCGACAGCAGCACACGTCCCATCATGCCGCCGCCCTCAGGGAGGCAAAGGGGTTTTTTCTGCCTTTACCACTGTTTTTTTTTGGAGTACCCACTTCAGGTGGGAAGGTTTCTCCTGAGGAGAGAGTGCTGATACAGGACTTGGCTGGAAATCTGCTTTTCCGCCATGTAAAATCCCCAACCTTGAAGGAAAACATAAAAATCCCCAAAACACCCAGTCAACAAAAATTTATTTTTTATTTTTGTTTCTGAGCTTTACCCGGCTGCGATCTGGTGTGTGTGTCCGGTGGGAACTGCTCCTGCATCCAAAATGGCGGGGAGGGGGCCTTCGCTGAAGCAAAATGCTCCCCCTTCCCCCCACACCCCGTTTTGGGTTGAAAACGTGAAAACGCATCGTGCAAAGGTGGGGGAAACCTCACACCTTCGAACTTGTAGGTGAATAGTGGCTTCTCTTCCTTGTTTTGTGGGGGAAGCTGAAGCGTTGCAGGCTTGTGAAGGGAGATGCTGGGGACAGGGCCGCGCACGTTGCCGCCACGCGTTGCCATGGCGACAGGCTGGGTTACACCCCCCCCCCCCCACCTTCCCGCGCGGTGCATGCCGGGGCGGGGCGGGGCGGCCGCGCCTCAGCGCCGCCGGGAGGTGCCGCCGCTGAGGTACCGCGTCGCCGCGCCGGGCCGGGGGAGCGTTTCTCCCCCCTCGTTTGACTTCATTACCCGCTCTGCCGCACCATAAAGGCTCCGTCGGCAGCGTGGGGAGCCGGGGGGTTGCGTTTTGAGCCGAGCAGCGTCGGTTGGCGCCACCGGCGGGCGGGCCGGTTGTACCGGCGGGGCTGCTCATCCTCCGCCCTGGGGAGCGGGATGGTGCCTTGCCTTTGTATTCGGGATTAGCTGGGGGTGTGCTGGCGGTTGAGCGTGCGTTGTGCTCTAGCAAGAGGCTGAAATATTGCCGGTTTAGTACAGGCCGTGTGTTTCTCATCCCTGCAGGTTTAAAGGGACGGCGCCGGTCAGGCCCGGCCGCGGCCCGTTTGAAGGCCGTAGCGTCTCACAGCACGGCTGGCTTCGGCCAACGCTTACAGGCCTAGAAAGCTGTAGAGGTTAGTGGCAGAGCGAGTAAATCTGGTATATCTGAGCACTTCCTTGGAGATCCTTGACTGCTGGTGCTGGAGGGCAAAGAAACAAATAATGTTTTTAAATAGGTTACAAAATTTCAAAGCATACTTAAAACACCGTGAAACGTCTTACTGGTCTCTCTGTGTAAATTCTTTTTAACATTTTTAACTGTTGTCCAACTGCAAAATAGAGATCTAAATTTTCCCAACTGGTGGGTGAGACTCCAGGTGAAGTCTTGGTCAGCTACTGCAAAGTTGTCCAATCACAGAATGGTTTGGGTTGGAAGGGACCTTAAAGATCACCCAGTCCCAACCTCCCTGCCCTGGGCAGGGACACCTCCCACCAGACCAGGTTGCTCCAAGCCCCATCCAGCCTGGCCTTGAACCCCTTCAGGGATGGGGCAGCCACAGCTTCTCTGGGCAGCATGTTTTTCTTCCAGTCCTAGAACGGAAATTGGCATTAGTGCCTACACTTATAATGCTGGAAGTCTCTCCTTCCAGCTCCAGTAGGCCCTTACTCAAAATTTTCCTGAAGTTGCAAGATGCTTTCTTGCTGTATAACTGCTTTATGGTTGCATCACAACCGTTTGCAAATTACAAACCAGGCTGTTTTAGGATTTTTAGATCTTAATCTTAAAATCTGGGACAGTCCCTGACAGATAAATTATGCATGCGTGGTACACCTGATGTGTTGGACCTGCTGCATATGTGAGATGAGTCTGTATGCATGCAGTAGCTAGTTTCCAGACATCAGGCATCCTGAATTGCCAGGCATCTGGAAAAATGGGCAATTATTTCAAAAATACGGGAAAAGTGTTTTCATGTGCAAGCATGTATGGGCATAGGATTTCTGTGAATAGCGTAGTAAGACTCTTCTCATCTGGTATCATCCTTCTTTGCATTCCCCCCTCCTCCGATGGACTATAGCTCCCTTTAAAAGCTGAAATCAAATTAACTTTTACTTTGTGCTCTGGATAGTTGCATGGAATCCTTAGTGGTTCCTTGAGAGGCCAGTAAGCATTTTTTGGGTGATTGCATTTGTGGTATTCTTGATTTGCTCCATGGTGGGGAAGTGGGGAGGTAAAAGTTTTGGAAGATTTTTAAACTGGTTCTGGAGTTGTGCGTTTTACAAAACTTTTAAACAGGGTATTCACTGGGGAGTAAACCAGATATTGTTGAAAAAAATGGACCACTAAGAGTGTAATGAAATTATTTGTACAAGTGCTTTATTCTAACAGTAACGTTTGTGGTAAAATTTCATGTGACTGCAAGTATATTTTGCAGGGAAGGTTCTTCTAAATAATTACTGTTTCTTGCATTTGAAACAAGTATTTAAAGCACTGTAACTTACAATGTATATTTTTTTCAGTCTTTCTTTGGAACATAAACTCTTGGTTTGGAATCATCTTTGCAAATCCTTGCCTAAACAGGCAACATGTTTCCAGACTTTTTTTTTTTTTGTTGTTACTTTCTGGAAGTTATTGCCGGCTTTGAACACTTTTTGAATAAACTAACCAGCAGACACAATTTGAGGAGAGTGGTCTGACTGCTGTCTCCACTTGCAAATCACTGAGGAGTCAAAAGATATGGAAGTTGTTTCAGGATTCAGTTCCTATGTAATAGCTCAAGAGGCAGCCTACAGTTCACTCAGTTACTTGGGAGCTGTCAATGTCATATCTTATTTTACAGTATTACTGAAAAAAGGGTGCATGCCAGACAAAGACAGTTTACAACCCATTTATTTTCAGCATTCTCCTAATTCCCATTATTTGAAGTAAAACCCATCTTCCTGACAGACCAGCTTCTTAGTTCCCTTAATCCTGCAGCAAAGTGATAATCCTTTATTTGTGACCTCATAGGCTGTTGCTATGGAGAATGCTGTGATATCACAAAGCCAGGACTGTGACTTCACTGTTGGTGGAAGACATAGCTGAAGGAGATGGCCTGCACTCTGGAGGCCTGGGGAATTCATAGATTTCTGGTGTTCTGCAAGCACTTCCTAAGGAGCAGTATCTGGCAAATGGGCTTGCATAATGTCTGTCTGTGTGGATGATGAATGATACAGTCAGAGGCTGCGTATGAGGGGAAAGCTTGTGGTGATTGTGTTTGGCAAGGTTACTCCTGCCCTTGAAAGAAGTTATGTTATCAGGAGGAGAATGTCACTGGGAAATTACACAAGGCTTTTGCATCCTCAGTCTCCAAAGGTATCATGAGGAAATGACTCTGAATACTGGAATTATTTTCTCTAAAACCAAGAACTCCTTCCTCTGCATCCCTCTTTTCTTTTTCTTCAACTTAAGAACATAATTTTGCAAACCCAAAACTTTTCTTGGAAACACTAATTACATCAGAACTTCCATCACAAGGCATAAAACATGTAAATCACATTCAAACCTTTGTGCCCTAAAGTAAAATTTTAGGCTCTTATTTATAAAAGGAAGCATGGAGATGCGTAACTTTAGGCCAGGACTTTCAGATACTCCCAAATAGCCTATGTACATGGATTCTTCTCATGTTCAAGTCTGTGCTTTTATGCCATCTTCCAGAAATTAGTGCCTAAAATTAGGCCCCTAAGTAAGTCCTGCTTTTCAGAAGTACTGAGAGTACAGCAGCACTCAATGGAGATAAAGGGAAGTGCAAATCTGCATCAGTTTTGAAACTCAAGCTGTGAACTATTAGAAACAACATATGGCAATAGGAACCAAATTTGGCTCCTTTAATGTCTCTGCCTTTCACCATAACAGGAAGTTTTTAGAGAAATAGTACTTGCAACTCCAAATGTCAGTGGTTATTTACTCTTGAACAGTGAAGCTATTGGAACCTGGAAAAAATATTATTAAAAGAAAGGGGTAATTCCTTTGTTTGGACATTTACTTTTTGAATACCTTAGGGAGCATATGATTGAATAACAGAAAGATGTATTTTTGCCTCTAATAACATTAGTATTTTATTTTTACTATTGATTATTCTGCTTTAATTTTCACTTTTAAAATGCATGATATGAAAGGTTATGCAGAGGAATTTAACAGGATTATGCATGTACAACTGCCCCCATTGATATAACTTCTGGAAGTTGTATAAGCTAAATCAGGTTAAAAACCACGCTCTTACCCCAGAATAAATGGGGATTTACATAGGTATAATTACACCAAGATAATTTTGGCAGTAAATTAGTCTTTTAGACCAAAGCCCTGAGTTTCCATCCTAACTCTGTTACACAGATGTTCCCCAGATTGTGTTCAGATAGTGTACCAAACTGGATGCTGTGTCACAAATCTACATTGCAATACCTCAGTTAAGTGTAGTACCAGAATTAAAATAAACTACTACAAGTTAAAGAAAAATATCACGAGCCTCACGTAGAGGCTTTGCGGGCCACGCGTGGCACACAGGATGCACTTCAGACAGCCCTGTGTTTCCAAGTTCTTGTGGATTACACCTTCTTTCTAGGAAACTACATGTGCATGTGTGATTTGAAAAGCAAGAGCTTCTCCTAAAGCAGCAGAACACTTCTAAAGACAGTATTGGTGATGACATGCTTAACTGCTTTCACATGTTTTGGTTCAAAACTGCCCAAACCATTAACGTGCTCCCTCAGAGGAGTGATGTTGCATGTGTGCCTTATTAGTACACACAACGATAATTTACTCTCAGCTTTCTTCACTCTCCTGTAAGCTCCCAGCCTTCCCCTAGCTTTGATCTTTCACCATAAAAGCTTAGGAGCAACCCTTTGGAGAACAAGTTAAACGTTTCTTTTTGAGCTGTTTTGCCTGTCCCAAACACTGGGAGGGCTCGTTCAGAGCCACTGGGGGAGACAGGTTGCCTTGGCCAGAGCTGCTGGGGATGCTCCCTCTGCCGGGTGGCTGGCACTTGGGCTTAGGCTTTGGGCTGCAGCCCAAGATACGTTTATTCTTTCAGGCTTTTAATTGAGATTTTGAACAGAGGCTTTCATTGAATCCTTTGTGTGGCACGGGGTGAAGGTCGGCCGAGAAAACAAAACAAAGGCAAGCACCGAGTGGATGCAGAGCACATGCAGATCGACCTTCTCAAAACAACTGTCCTTTTGTTCACCTCTGTCTTCACTGGTACACGCAGCCGTTCCCACTTTGCTTATTCGAGCAGTCCTGTAGACCATTATATTTTCCCAGCTTTCCTGCAGCTGGAGGTACTAATTCTGTTTCTTACCATTTGGTTATTATTCCTGCTTCCGTTTAGCCCCGCTAAGCATTTGGATTCTTTTAACAAGTCTTCTTTCATCGTTAACATCACATATGCTGCATCGCCTGCTTCAGGAATCAAACAAAAAACATCTCTTTCCTTGCATTTCCTTTTAACCTTTCCTGTGTTTTTTCTTATATTGTTTCTTGGTTTTTTTCTCTCCAGTCTTCTGCTGCTGCAAATTCAGTCTTCATAGCCCGTTTTTTTCTTTAAGTAGCCCCTACATCAGCTCTGTAAACAGGCAGGAGGAAGAGCAGAAGCTTCAAAAAATGCTTTTTAGGGCTACTGACATCACCTGCAGTCCCAGCCTCCCAGAGAGGGTGGCCAGGTGAGGAGAGGGACATGCACCATCCCCTCTACCATGTGCAATGCAGTGTTTGCTGATGGTCAGAAATGCTTTTGAAGCAGATAGCGCCTTGTCAAGCTCGGACTCTGACAGAGACACTTTTTACCCTTCTAAATAGGAGTTGTGTGCCCTTGGGCCCCTAAGGTCTGGGTGAGTTAAAGCACTGCCTGTGCGGGGTAGCTCATTGAAAGAATATGGCAATAACTGTAAACCCTTTTTTCTTATGGTCCAGAATAAGGAATGACAACATAATGACAAGATAATGAATGACTTTTTCTTCTCTTTTTTTTTTTTTTGTTATTTTAGTGTGTGTTGAGAAAATATTATCTTCCTACAGAATAAAATGCATTCGGAACTTAGATTTTTACATCCCCTATGTGTTGTTCTCAAAATTATAGTATATGTGATTTTCTCTCTGTGTCCAGTGGTTACTTGCCAAATTTGTTCAAAAAGTTACCCCAAATCTCTCCTTTTGATGCCTTTTTGGTTTAGTTCAATGTAAGTTGAGAGCATGAGCAGCTCCTGAGATCATCTCAGGAACCTAGTCTTTATATATATTTAGGTCTCTCTATACTGAATTAGAGGGCAAAGTCACAACTATTTTTATGTGCTCTCATCTTTCAGAAAACTGGGTCATAGCGACACTTGGGGAGCACAAGGACTCTTCCACGCTGTAGTACTCTATAAACGCTTGGTGAAAGTCCAAGAGAAAAGTCTTGTCGAGCTGTGTTCAGAATACCAAGGGGAAAAAAGAAAAATGGCCAGTTCTGGTCCCTGGAAAGAGTTAACGGTATCCTGTGCAGCAGAGATCAATACCAAATGTTTGGGGTTTAATAACTGTATTAAAAATCTGAAGGATGGAATGGATAATGAAGTGGTAACTCTATCTGTCACATCACAGTTGTTCTTTAAGGCTGCTGAGGAGGACTTCGGAAGGCGCTAGTGGCAGCTGGGTGAAACAGCTGAGCAATTCCGCAAAATAGTGACATCAGCAACACAGTGAACAATGACAAAATAGCGCTCAAATGTGTTAGGTTTCATACTGTTTTTTAGGAATGTGGTCTGCACGCTGTTGAAGTCAGTGGTGAGCATGTTAGATGGGTGGGGGGTGGTATTTAAAAGCCTAATCATAAGACTCTAAATTAGGAGATATGTAAGAAGTCACGCCATAAAGGTCTGTCTGTGGAATTGATAACTTCATCTTTGTTTTGGATACCATATTTGGTTTTATGGCTCATGTGCAGGAAGATTTTCAGATTCCTGGAATTTCACTTAAGAAAAGAGCAGAAGGTAGGAAGGTGTTGCTGTTGTAATAGTAGTAAAATGCCTGTTGTTGGTTTTGGTTTACTGCTTCTTGTAATAAAATGAGTGCTCAATGAAATTAAGAAGCAAAACCGGTGTGAAATGGACAGAAGGAAACACATCTAATCTAGTGCGTTGTTCAATTGTGGGAACCTCTTGTTCCAGGTACTGCCCTTTATTTGAGGAGGTAGTTTTTGATTGCTGCATTTGCTGATGGTCATATCAATTGGGAGAAAAAATGAAAACCTGCCAGTCCTTGAGGACTGTAAAAGAACTGTTTCTGTCCGGAACAAGGGCATCTCCCTCTGAGACGCAGTATATGCTCATGGTAGTGTGCGCAGTTGGTTTTCTAGTGCTTCCTCTACAATGCTTGACCAGTGTGAGAGAGGCATCAGATCTGGTGAGTTGCTGAGCTGTTGTGCCATGGGACTTCCCATGTTCCCATCCCCACAGCTCATCCCCACACAGGGGAAGTCAAAGGACAGAATTTGGAAGTATCTTGATCTGTTGTGGAAAACAGCGGCCGGCAGGTAGAGCATAGGGGCAGAATATCCTAGTATAGCTCCTTCATGTGTTAGGGTGTAAGATATTTTGATTTCATGAGCATTAAAGTACATCTTCTTAAATCTACTCCAGCCATAGTGAAAGTTCTGCTTTCCAGCATAGAGGAGAAAAAAAATGACCCATTAAACTCTCAACTGCTAAGTCTTCGGAGTGTCTAACCTTTTCTTTTTAAAACCACTTTGGCACTATTTTAATTGATTCCATGCCTGGCCTTTTCATCAGTTCTCTCCTAGCCAGGAAAAACTGGGCTGTTAAAGGCTGCTGCAGTACCATGGGACTTGTGTTCAGTGTTGCAGGTTCTTATTTTAACCTGAAGTTATCTGCCAGTCATCACTATTTGAAATGCTGTAACCACCACGGTGTCATCTTTGGGGTGAAAATCCTTCCATGGTTGCAGCAGTCAATATAAATGAGAGAGGGGGCACTATGTCATTGGGTTGTTTTGCTAATCATCCCTTCACCTTTCAAGAATTTTAGCTGCTGCCCAGACTTTTGTGGAAGGTTTGCTGCTGCATCCCCAGCCGTGCTGAAAATGTGTTCTGGCTAAACTGAAGAGGATAGTGAAGAACATGTGGCCAAGACAGGATGATTGTTGTGTTTAAACAGCCATGTTCCGTGCTTTCAGGAGTGTTTGCAAAGGAGTATTTTTCTCTGCCTTTTTTAAATATCCACCCTAAAAGGAAACGTCTAGGTTTATCGTTGCCTTTTTTTTTTTCCTTTTGTTATTTTCATGTGTTCACTCTCTCTTGCCAAATCTCCTCTAGTGTCAGATTTTTTTAATGCGTCTATCTTTCCTTGCGTTTACTGTTTGCTGCCAGAAAACAGGCAGGCTTTGTGTTTGAGGGGGTGGGGTGGTGGTGCTGTGGTCGATGACAATGTAGCTTTAACATTAATTGAATTAATTTAATAGTAGCAGGTTTCTATGCAAAAGAAAACCCCACCAAACCCTCCTCCCCTCCCAACCCATGGTCCTAGCTACAAAATCTGTTAGAGAATTCTGTGTGGTTTAAAATATCACATACTTTCAAGTGAGCTATAATTTAAAGAAGCCTCTTCTGGTAGTGCAATTCTAAAAAGACAATTGTTTCACCTACTGGGCTTTTGGGGGAGTTTTGTGTGTTGCTTTGTTTTTCTTGTTAGGACTGATGGGTTCATTCAGATGTTGTTTACTGGGTTGTTCCATTAGCAAGTGTGGCATGGGGTTATGGTTCTGTCCTGCATTAGGCAGCATTTACAGTATTGTTTGGTTTTAGTTTATGTGACTCTTTTTAGCATGTGATAAATTGGAGATGCTTAAAAAATGCATAACAAATAAGAATTGGATGGTCAAAGATCCTTAATCATATCCACAGAGTGAGATGTTAAAATATAATGGGCAAGATTAAGGTCTTCAAACTCGTTAGTTGCAGGCAGCATAAAAAAGGTACCTGGAACCAGTTGTTTAGTTGTGGCGTGACAGTGACCCACCAATGTAGTACAGCTACAAGGTTCAAAAATGAATTCCATTCATATTATATATATTGGGCAAGTTATTTCCACTAAAATGATGCAAATTGCAATTTCCTTGTACCTGACGTGGGTGAGAGGTTAGCTGGAGCACTACAGTAGGGTGCAGAATTCTGGTTGTTGCTTTTTAAAGAAAAGTTACATGTAAGAGTAAATGTAGAGGAGTCCCCTAAAAAGATTAAAGGGAGAGGAAGGGCAGACATATGAAAAAAATGCTAAAAGAGTGTGGGGTTTTTTAGACCCTGTGGAATGAGGTCTGAAAGAGGAGAGGTGTATTCTCTACAAATACATTGGGGTGTAAGCAGCAGGAGGGGAAAAGAAAACGAGTGTTTAAGCTCCTAGACAACATTAGCACAAAAACAGATGGGCATTACTTGTTGGGTTATTGCTGAATTTAATACCCTGATCATGTTCCCTCTTGTGTTTTCTTAAGAGATTTTTTTAAAGAACCATGAGAATTATTCAGGTAAGCCAAGTGGAACTCATCAGCATACTGCAAGTAAGTTGTTATTTGTGGAGCACTAATATGTCAAAATTTGTAGCAAGAGGAGATTTCCTAAATAAATATAAGTGTAAGTTTGTATCTTTCTGATGTTCCTTAGTCTGGTTTCTTCAGGGGCCACAGGGTTTATGGGCTGTGTTCCCAGTTGGGTGTTTGGGTGCTTCCTGCTTTGTGAAGTTTGTTGTTGTAGAAGTAATGATAATGGTAGATGTTCCATATAGTCTCTGCAGCTACAGACTCCCAATGCTGAGTGCTGATGGTTTACTTTGGCCTCTGAAATTCAGGATCCGCTGAAACTGGGCTAGTCAATTCAGGATCCACTGAAACTGTGCAGGCTAGTCTGAATTTTCTCATGCTGTTGATAACCTTCTTGGCATCTTTTGGCAGTGTTCTTTTTTAACCTTTATTTGTTCTCTGCCCCCCTGTTTGAGCACATTCCTTTTCTCCTCTGGAGTTTCCCTTTGGTGATGCTGAAAGGGCTGTGGCAAAGGAAGGGAATCCCAGGCCCTGGCTCGGGAGGGCTCGAGGATGTCTGCAAGCTAATGTGGAGTTTCACAAAGGAGTCCGTTCAACTCCAACACAATGCATGTGCAAAGGAAGAAAATGGGATCTTTACATCATCTGCTTTCTCAGAGACCGATCTCAGGCCGTGCTGTATTCTATGCTGGTCTATTCGGATGCACGTGCGTGTGTGGAGTTACACAGAGAGAAGTATGTGGTGTGTTCGTGCCATACACCATCAATAAGGCAGCTTTTGTTTCAGTACCAACTTCTGTCATGTGCTGAGGGTAGGAGATGTGGGATGGAGGAGCAGAGTGGCTGCCTTGATTGGCAAGTGCATGTGGCATTTTGGCTAGGCCTTCCTCCCTCGAGGTCACACTGCACTTACCTCGCTGGTGATGGCAGCACTGGTTTATCCATCAGCTTCAGCTCTTCTAAACATTCCCATTGACATTGAGACCTGGGAGTCCTGGTGGACAACAAGAATACCATGAGCCAGCAATGTGCCAAGAAGGCCAATGGCATCCTGGGGTGCATCAGGAAGAGTGTGACCAGCAGGTCAAGGGAGGGTATCCTGCCCCTCTATTCTGCCCTGGTGAGGCCACATCTGGAGTCCTGTGTCCAGTTTTGGGCTCCCCAGTTCAAGAAGGACAGGGAACTGCTGGAGAGGGTACAGCAGAGGGCTACAAAGATGATGAGGCGCCTGTAGCATCTCCCTTATGAGGAGAGGCTGAGGGACTTGGGCCTTTTTAGTCTGGAGAAGCCTGAGGGGGGATCTGATCAATGTTTATAAATACTTAAAGGGTGGGTGTCAGGAGGATGGGGCCAGTCTTTTTTCAGTGGTGCCCAGTGACAGGACTAGAGGAAATGGGCACAAACTTGAATATAAGAAGTTTCACCTAAACATGAGGAGGAACTTCTTTCCTTTGAGGGTGGCAGAGCCCTGGAAGAGGCTGCCCAGAGAGGTGGTGGAGTCTCCTTCTCTGGAGACATTCAAACCCCACCTGGACATGTTCCTGTGCAACCTGCTCTGGGTGGACCTGATCTGGCAGGGGGGTTGGATTAGATGATCTCCAGAGGTCCCTTCCAACCCCGTATCATTCTGTGATTCTGTGTGATTCTGTGATTTTCCCCGCTGCTGGTCTCTCCTTCCAATTTTGCTCTCTGCCATACTTGAGGTATCAGGCACTTCCTGCTGTTCTTAATTCTGATTAAAGGGGTGCGTAACGGTGCTGTGAGCTGATGAATTTGTGTAAAGGTATACTTGGGTGCATGTGAAGACGAGATATGTGCACACTCAGTGCATTCCAGGTGTCTCTAAGGCGTCACACGTGCAAGAATTGTCTCACTCAAAGAGTGCAGTTGTGTTGGTCTGCTCAGAGAAGTCAAGCTGGTCCCCGATATGTAACTTGGGTTCAAGTGCTAGAGAAATTTGTTAGAAAGGGTATTCGGGTCATGGTTATTACCTTTATCTTTCTTCTGCCAGTATTTTAACTCTGGTGATGGTAGCGTGGCAACTGCTGCAAGAACTTGTGCATGTGTGTGAAAGCACACACAAGCCCAGCTATTTAGCTTTGCATGAATGTTGTCTGGTGCAAAGGAAAAGCAGATTGCGGCTTTTTTTTTTTTTTTTTTTTTTTTTTTTTCCCCTTTCAGTAGGTGCCTGTTGTAATTCACTTCTAAGCCCACAGACGTTTTTTCTTCTTGGAATGAGTTTCGTTGCTGTAAAGTGGGTGTGGGCTTAGCAGACAAACAACCAGAATTTCCGCAGGATGATCCTGGGGGACCCAAACATCGTGAATGCCAAGTTGGATTCATTAGAGGCTTTGCGGCTGATCCTGCAGCCCCAGGGAAGGCAAAACTCCCCTAAAGTTAAGGAAGATTTCCTGGAATGAGGCCTTTCAGGGAACACAGAAATTGATGACTGTGTGTATAGCAAAACCCCAGCTTTTAATGTTGAGATCTTGGCTACTGTGTAACTGCAGGTGTAGCAAAGCACCCAGCTTACTTTAGGCTTTTTAATTAGACTATTTATAATATGGCTTTGCTGCATGACAGTCACCATAGACCTGTAAACAAAAGTGATGTCTGTTAGTTGTGGAACCCAGCTATTTACCTGTCCTCTTGAAACAGGTAGAGCTATGTTAGGTTGACTTTGACTCTTTCACTGCCAGGGTAGTTGTAAGGCCAGGGCTTGCAGCATAAGAGGTGGTCAACTTTGTATTTAATTCAGTCCTGAACACCTGGTGGTGTTCATTTAGGGGAGAACCTCAGAGAACTGCCTGTTCCAGCACAGCGCCGGTGAGCCCTGAAGTGCTGTGTTTCAGGATTTTATGGATTATGTGCCTACTATGCTTCAAACCATTTCAGAATGCTTAAGATACAGGAACCTTTAAAGAAGTGCCTTGTGGCACCACTCCTGTTTTTGTTTGCCCCTCCATTTCTGCATATCGATCTTCTTATTTTGATGACTAGATCACGACTAGAAGTAGTTCTTTTGCAGCAAAGGCGATTTGAAATGTTTCCTTCTCATAAAAGAGAATCCCCAAACAACTAAAAATGTTTCTCTGAAACAGCAGTGTGATGAGTCCCTCATCACGCTCTGTTCCTACCTCTTCTTCTGTGTTTTCCTGATGCTTTAGCTTAGTGTTTCCTCACCAAGGAAAGGAAGACCTAGCACTGGGAGTGAGATCCTGACACAGTGACCTCGTTCAGAGCGATACCTTCTTTGTCAGCAGCAGCAGAAGCCAAAGCAGCTCCGCTGGCTCTGGGCACTTGGAGCAGTTTGACATTTTTCTGTCTGGCAAGGTTTCAGGGCTCACTTTGTTTTGAGCCCAAATGGTGACTTGGGATGATGAAAAATGAGCTTGCAGGAACTTGTTCACTGCTTCTAATTTTTTGATAAACAGTTTGCGGCAGCACAACTTTGATCCAGTGTGCAGCAGAGCTGTTTGTTACGTGCAGGTCTGCAGCGTTCTTCGGGACTGACAAAGGAGAGTAAAGCTTTCTTTTTTAATCAATAGAGTAAAAACTGGTAAGTGCCATGCTAAATAATGAATAATTTAAGAAAATATTGCTCTGGGAAAGTGTGTGTGTGTGCGCGCAGGTATGTGTGTGCATTTGTGGGTTTGTGTAGTGGGGGGTTGTGTATTACATCAGGCAGATACATTAGGGGTAAATTTTTTGTCTGCACTAGAGGGTTAAAGCTTTAACTTGTCTTTGCTAATGCATGTAAATAGCTTTCTTGTCCACTTAACGAGGAGGCTGGCTTGTTATCCTGTACAATGCAGCTGGGCACCGTTCCAGAAGCAGAGGCACTTGGTTTCAAAGACAAAGAAGCCAGCTCAGACGTAGGGAGAAAACCTGGAACGTTGCGCCGTGGATGATTTTTTTATTTAATTTTTTTTTTTTCCAGAGCGATGACTCATTTCAGTTCACAAAGGATTCTGGGCAGGGTAGTGAGAAGTCAGGTTGGCTGATCCATTCCTATGACTTCACTTTGCAGAGAGAGCCAGGGAGAAGAGGAGTGACACTGCAGAATCCTGAGGCACTGCAGTGGAGAGGGGCTTTGCGAAGACTGTGAGTGCCTTCGGAACAGGGGGTGGTGTCAGAACGTGATTCCAGCCGTTCCGGTCCATGGAATTAGGGCAAAAAGGAGAGAGATGTTTTCAAAACACTGTGTGGGAGTTATATTTGTAGTCCCCTTTAGATTCTCTGCCTCCACCTCCCCTGTCATTTCTTAACCATTTATTTCTTGTACTTCTGTGAGAATTGTGTGAGATAGCATTCCTTTCAGTGGACCTGTACAGATACTGCATTTTTTAAAATTTCCTGCTTCAAGAGGTGGGTATTCAGCATATTACTGCCTAAAAGCATGCTTTGTTTTTCTTCTTTCAGGTCCTGTGGCGCTGACCTATGCTGCAGCCAGCCAGCTTCCACAGTGATATAAAGCCCCAGTATGCACATTGTTGTTACAGCACAACTACTCTGGATACTGTACTGGAGCATGGAACCAGATCATAGGGGTTCAGGTAAGTCCCCCTTTTTTTAACATATTGTGTGCCAGGAATATAGACACAGACACTTATTAAAAGATGCATTTGAAAAATATTGTTTGAGGAAACACGTTCTAAAGCACACAATATATTAAAAAAAACAACAGTCCCACCCTCCTCCTTCCCAGGATAAGCAGTACCATCAAAATCTCCTCGACTGAATCCTCTGGGAAAGTTCCGTGCTCCAGCAGAAACTTTTTATGATCCTAGTTGTAACATGTGCTGGGATATATCACTTTGGATCAGGAGGCAGCTGGCCACAGGACATGAATAAAGAAAAGGAAGTTTAAATCACAGGAAATGCCCGGGATTAATGCATGTAAGACAAGTTTGCTGGCTGTGGGCAATTTAGCACCTGTTCCTGAGAGTTAGTGGCACGCGGTGAACCTGGAGATCGTGCTTTTAGCTGGCTCCAAACGATTAAAAAGGTCAGTTTACATGTTGAAGTTAATAACTGGCAAGGGACTAGAACTTCGTTCAGAGGCAAGTGTTTGTCCTAAGGTTGGTCATTATTAAAGGTTGCTGTCTTTTCTTCAGGCGGGTTAGAATCGGAGCGGTTACATTCCCGGGTCACGTTCTTGAAGTGTTCGTGACCTGTGTCTGCAAGGGAAGGTATGTTTTGGTGTGCGTGATTTTGGAGGTGCAGAAGGAGCTTGCTGGTTAGCAAATGTGTGTTACTGCATTTGCCAAACCTTTGTTTAAGCTGCCCTTAAATAGACAAATCTTTAATGTATTTTTTTTTCTTATTGTTATCAGTGATCTGATATGTGTAACTGTCTAGTAAACACAACCTGCAGCTTTGTTTGTAAAGTAGTCCAGGAAATGTGGTTTAAAGGAAGGATTTAGCTATGGCTGAAAACAGTGCAACCAACACACCTTCTAATTTTCCTTATTTCAGATTTTGCCAGTAAAAGGTGTTCTTTTCTGTGTTATTGTGCTAGTGCAGATCCAAGGTATTTCATTGTAATCTGGATAATATGACAGAAATCTGCATATTCTTCCTGTTTCCTCCCGTTGTTTAATCAGATGGAAATGTTTTCTGGTTTAAAATGGCAATTACATATCATTGTTGTGAGTTCACATAAGAAAGGTTTTGTTTGCTACATCTATGTAAGTATTTTATAATTAGCGATTCAATCACGTTGGGGTTTGGGGGTAAAGGGGATAATGTGCAACCCAGGCTGGACACGTAAATTCTTCATCGTCTGTCCCTTCTTTAAGTAAATCTGAAAATGTGCTTTTTCTGGAAGAGGCTTTTCACTTACAATATCCTTGAAAAAAAGTGGTAATGCGAAGAGCCCTCTTTTTGCCCATTAACAGTAGGTTTGGTTTTGTTAGCTGCCTTTTGTTTGTAAAGGACCTTTCTGTAGTTTTTCCCAGAGTGAAATCATAGGTGAGTATTGACCAGAACAGGCTGTTGGCATGAATTTTTTTGTAGGGGGATTGCTGTTGAAACCACGACTTTCATCATGAGATGCCATGGAGTTACTGTACTCTAGGTTTGTGTTTTCTGATCAATAACATGGTTCTCTAAGCAGCGAAAGTAGTGACATCAGATTTCTCTTGACAAGTGTTTTTTTGAGTGGATTCTCTCCTGTGTAGTGGGAGGTGGCTGTGCCTGAAGCTCTCTCCAGATGGAACATGCATAGCAAATACTGGTAGAATCTCTGTTGTCTAGCGAAGCTCGACATCTATGGCACATGCAGTCACACAGACTGTGATTGTGCAAGCCTCATTTCCTGTGGAAACCAGGCTAAAAATCCTTTTTCAAGTTTTTCTTCATCCATAGGAAACAAAAGATTAAAAAGGTGTTGAGAGGCTGGATGAAGAAGAGAAGCTGGGCTTTGGCTTCCTGTATTTCACAGAATGCAGTGTGTAATTAGACAGTCCCTTCCCCATTGAAGGGAAACAGTGTGTATAAATTATAGTAAAGTGTGGCTTTGCACTGTAATTTCCTTAATTTTCCTTCACAATGACTGTACTGAATTGGTTCCATTTATAAGTCGAGGTGATTTTTTCAAACAATCTTCATGCAGACTTCATGAGACAGGGAGTTTGACTTCCAGGTCACTTCTTTCCAGCAGCAGAATCACTAATAAAAATTCTGCCATCGGTATGTAGTTGATCATTTAATTGCTGTTACATGGTGCAGAATATAGTCTACCTCATTTTCTGCCAAGGTGGTGGGACCCAGACTTTCAGAGGATGGAGGCACTAGGAAGGGGCTGGTGTGGGTTCAGGATGTGTCAATTTACATTCCCAGCTTTGTTATAGACCATCACTTTCTTATCTGGTACGTTAACAATAGTTATGGGTTACCCAGTTTTTCAGAATGGTTTGAAATCCACTGAAGAAATCTGCTATGTAAGACCTAAGTGTTTATTTTATGTGCTACATAATTTTTTGTTCTAAGTAACAATAATTATTTTTTTTCCCACGAGGTAGCGCTATAAATCCCCAAGGCATACATGAGGCAAAATCACATTCATTGTTTGTTATGTATTTCCACATTTTTGAAAATTAAGTGCCACTTATAAAGTCTAGAAAACTTTTGTCTTTAATTCTTTAGAGAAAAGTTTGGAAAGACACTGCAGAAACAGAGCTAAAACTATATAAACATGCAGTCAGCTGGTGAAAACTGCTTTCTGAGCTCCAGTTTTCATTTAATTAGAAACACAAACGTATGAAAGTCAAGGATGGTAATTTGATTTCAAAAGAAAGCTGCTTGAGACAAGCATCAGTCAGAGCTAACAGGAGCCATATGCTGGATGTTTTACTCAAGTGATGTGGTCTTCCAAAAAAAAATTAGGAAAAGCATATTTGATATTTTTTTCAAACAGATCTTTCCTAAAGAAGTTGTAGTAAACCTTCTGTTCGACAGGCTAAACAGTATTTATGTGCGTAATTGATGTTAATATATTAAATCATAAACACAAGCTCTTTTCTGTTGTTGTGCATCAAAGAAGTTTGTTCATTTAACTATAACCACAGAGTGCTTGTAATTTCCCAGACCCACGGGATGGTCAAGATAAAACTGGGTAAATTAGAGCCTCCCTAAATTGAGGGGATTTGGCTTTTTGTCACTAGGCCTACTGAAAGTTTTACGGAGGCGCGCTAGCCTTTTTAAACCAAGAGCCTCCAATTATCTCCAGCAGATGGTTATGGACAACAAGCTGTGGAAGTCATTCTGGCACAACTGAGGTGAAACAAGTTCCCATGTCATAATGGAGAAGCTTGAAAAGCACTCAGTGGAAAACAATAAGGCTTAACTGGTGATAGTCCCTTACAAAACAAAACAGTTCTCACATAAACCAGTATTTGTTGGCCATTTCTATTGCATTTAAAGCTATTTAAATTATGATTTTATGGACAATTGTAGTCTTTTTTATATTTAAATTAAATGGTTATTAAGCTCCCAAATATTTGCAAGCAGGATGTATGTTACCATGGCATACTGACTATAACATGCTTTGCTAGGGATTTCCTTAACGTTAAGACACTAATACTGAATGTCTGTTTTATATTGATGAGTTATGTGAAGTATAGGTAGTATTTCAGTGCAAACTCTTGGCTTGTTCCTTGTGACAAGATCCTGGCTGGCAGCGGCCGAATGTGCAGACGGAGTGTTTTCTGCACACTAACCTAGAAAAGCGATTCCATGCTGGAGGGAGGATTGTGCAAAGTGCAAGGTTACTAAAATCCAGATAAACTCTATTATTCCTTAACTTGTACTTACCCTGTTTGAAGTTAAGAAGGCCTGACTGGGAGCGGTCCCGGAGGTGGATCTCTGCAGGCTCCTGGCGGTCAGGGGAGTGAGGGGGCTCCTCCCAGAGCAACTGGTTTGAGTTTGTGTCCGAGCATCCCTCTGGGAGCAGCCAGGAAGCTGCGGAGCAGACCTGCGTGAATTAGCAGCACTTGCTAGGCTTCACGTATTAACCCTCCTTGAGTCCCTTTGCAACTTCAGGGAAAAACAGGATAAAACAATTCAGGAAGTTACTTGCCTTCAGCTGGATGCCCTTAAAGCTACCCAGGGAGCCCATTTCAGTGCCCAGTGAACCTGATTAAACTTCAACTGAGGGTAACATACGCCAAGTCTGTTTGACGTTGCACTGAACTGAACCTAGTGGTGCTCACAAGGACACCCACCACACAGATAATCTCTCTGTGAAGGACAGTAATTTCTTAAATTGCTTAGCTAAATCTGCATAATTCTTGTCATCATTCTGATGCTTTTTAGACATGAAACTAATCATTAAAGAAACTGATCCCCCTACACAAAGTGCACAGTGACCGTTGATCAAAGTTGGTAGACTTGTGTGTCTGGCTGGTTACAAAGATTAATCTATGAACAAGTTTAAGCTGACAGCAGGCATAATTACTATTAAATAGTAATATAATAAATGTGATGTTCTCTTTCCATTCTCAAATGGTGAGGGGACAAGTGGTGCTTGCTCCCAAGTCATGTGAAAGCGTATTTCCCTGTAAGCTGCCTACGATCTTCTTGATTGCCATTGTCTGTAAAGCACATGTGGCAGGAACTTTTCAGGTATATATGAATAAAAAAATGCCCTGAAAAGGTTATATTTTCAAGTCGTCACTCTGTGGTCGGATAAGAATGAGGAGGATCTCGGGGTGCGCTGTGTTGAAGCTGGATTCGGAATGCTGCTGTGTTGGGATTGTGGCATTGATCTGGTCAGGTGTGATTAAGCAGGAGCAATCAGGAGACAGCATAGCACAAATGTCTATTTTAAATCGTTGTGTCTTGAGTAATGTGTATCGCTGTTGTACAACAGACTGTACAGCTGGTGTATTGAAAAATATTGCTCATAAGTCTCACTGAAGCAGTTACGCAATTTGCTACTCCCACCAATTCTTTTTTCTTTTTTTTTTTCAAAGTGCTGAGTATAATGCGAGATTAAATGCATTTTGATAATCAGTTTTAGAAACTGCTGTTCCTGTTTAGTAGATGTAGTAGGAATATGGAATTAATAAGGCAAATATGAGATCCTCTGAATGGTGGAGGAAATTTTATTTTTGAATTAATTTCCCGTAATTTGATTCCTGATTTGGTCTCAGTGTGTTGCTCTGTGACAGCAGAAACAGGGTGATTTTCTTGAGATTTCAAAGCCGTTTAGGTAAAACTTAATCCCTGGCTATTGACTGACCTGTGACCAGAAAAGGATTCGTAGTCAAGCACCTCTTGTTTTATCTGTTACTCTTTGTTATTGCTTTACCACCGGCAAAGGAAATCTTTTAGCCTGCTGCTTCCCTCGCTGAGATCACTGGGGAACTGTTACCACTTCAAGAGGAGCTGCAGAACAGAATCTGAAAGCATTTCTGTATTTATATAAATTACGTTAAAACGCACGTGTGTATGTGTAGTCATTTTAGAATTATCAAATTGTAATTTCTCATATAGATTTCATTTTGAAGATCTTTCAATTTATTTTTTTTTTTAAGTATGGGTTAATGAATTTTATAGACAACATGAGGAAAGTTACAACAAAGTTAATTCCAGGCTGTCCTGGAACTTAAAACTTCTCTTCTAGAAAATACATAGTCCATACAGAGACATTTGGTGTACAGATCCAGGAGAGATATATTCAGCATATTAATCTTAAGGCCTCTAAAGACTATGCTGTGCTTTATCAGCTGAGTGAAAATGTTATTCATTAACTTAGTAATGGGTTTTTCTGCTGATCTTTGTTGCTATTAAGAAAAAATATTCTATCAAGTGTAAATGGTGGGTGATCCATACCGTAGCCTTTGAAAGGGGAGTGAGATCTCCCCTTTTATGTCCAGAGAAATGAATACAACTATTTTGTTTGTGTGGTTATCTAGTAGGATATTCCAGCATGAGGTTTTGCAACCATAAGTGCTAATTTGTAGGCATTTTTCTGAATCTGCCCACTGCATCCTTTGAGAAGCTCTGTCTCCATAGCATGTGTCTCCCATTTTCCAAGGTTCACTGTGTCTAAATTTTTAAACAAGCCGTTGGATGGTTCTCTGTTGTAAGAGTTTTTATCCCCAGCTCAGTACAAAGCCTGCAGAGCTGTGCACATCTTCTCCGATTGTATCTCTACATCCTTGTTCCACGAGCAGATTTTGAAACAAAACGCTTCATTGCACATCTGTTGTCTTTTTTACAGGTGATGTATCACCCATCAGCATGTCTCCCATCAGTCAGTCACAGTTTATTCCACTTGGGGAAATCCTTTGCCTGGCCATCTCAGCAATGAACTCTGCCCGAAAACAAGTGACACAAGAAGCACTAATGGAGCACCTAACGACCTGCTTCCCAGGTAACTGGACATTAATAAATCATTGGTCAGATGAGCTCATGCCTGTAAAAGGGCAGTTAAAGAATGTCTAATCCCTGCCCAAATGGTTGCATATCTTTTGGCCTCCCTAAAAGAGGGAGTTTTTGTGTTTGGTAATCTCTTTTTCTTCAGTCTTCTGGATGGGATTATTGATTAAACCTGAGCTGCTACTCAAAAGTAAAAGGAGGCTTCTTTAGGGTTCTAGTCTTACAACCTTTTCTTTATTCTTAAACGTACAGAGAATCAAGTTCTCTTTGATATGGCCATTCATGCGAGATGCATTTTGCAGAATTGATTCCTGACTTTAGGTAAATATTAAAAATTACTTGAGATACGGAACAGCAAACTATTGCATGTTTCTTTTTTCAGACTGGTATCAGAATAAGCTTGTTTGTGATTTTGCTCACAAAATAACCTTCTTTATCATCATAGCCAAAAGAGCTCTGGACTTCTTTAGTTGTTGTGGAGAACAAAGCACGTGTCATAGCCAGAGCAGACTTATTCCACCTTGTGCCTTTCAAGCCGGTTGTAAGCTCTCGGGAGAGCTCTGCTGACATAATTCAACCAGTTCAAATGTCATTGTCCAGTCTCCCTGCAGATAATCTCATGGAGATCTCTGTGTAGAGCATACTCTCTTAAAGAGCAGGTTTCCCAAAAACTGCATGTCTTCCTCCACCTAGGACAGGCTCTCGAAACTGGTGTGACCTGATGCAAGTAGTAGAGACCGATGACGATGTTGTGCCTGCTTCAGGGAAAGGTTATATTTAAACTGAAAGGAGTTTGTCAGCCTGGTTTTCAGAGCCTTCTTGCGCACAGTTGAAAATCTTTAAATATATTTTTGTTTGGGTTTTGGGGTTGGTTTGTTTTTCGGTTTCATTTTTTTAGTGCAACAACACTCTGCATGACTGAAGGTTTGGGGAGCCGCTTGCTGTGTTCATAAATGCTGGTGTTCAGAAGATATTCTTGTCAGCGTTTGATGATATTTATCAAATGGTGAAATGAAAATATCTTGGACTGTAACATGAAAAAAAGGAAACCTGTGTTAAGAAAGTACTCATGAATATGCTGCCTCCCTACTGACAGTCTGTTTCTGGAGTTGGTAAATCATGCAAAATGCATCTGGTAGAGACATCTGAAAGTGTGGTGCAAAAGCATCAGTCAGAGGTTTATGGTGCGAGAGAGCATATTTTTTTTTTTCACTTGTGCTCTGTATGATCCTGGGCAAGATGTTTAACTGTTCTGTGCCTCAGTTTACTAAGTTCTCTAAACTTCTCTATTGTACCTCTTTTACAGCTGTAAAAGTCAGCTAATTAAAAATGCTTCAGGAAGAAAACTACTGATGCATAACCATAGTCATGTTTTGATGTCTTGAATTCTTTTCCTTAACTTTCAGAGCAAGAGTTACTTAAAGCCTTGAAGGTTACATGACTTTTGCTATAACTGGTACTAAGTTCTCAGATTTTAAAATACGATTCTGGATTGAGAGCTATGTTTGAAATAAATGATTCTGTCTTGACATTTAATAATTGCACTTCGGAAAAAATTATTGCAAGTGTATTTTGTAAATACTGGCTTTCCGTCCCAATTTGTGGTTTTGTTTATCAGAGGTTTTTTTCAGTATACTTGGCTGATTTTGAGAATAATGGTAAAAGTTCTAAGGGATAGAATGCAAAGAAGGCAAAGTTCACAATTATAATGCCGTTTTAATTCATGTTGATGATTTTTTTTTTCCTGAGCTACATTTCCTATATAGCTATGTACTAGAAGAGTTCTATAGATTGCAAGTATTTTTCCAATGATTCCATCAATGTTTTTATATAACCATTATTGCATGGTGGAAATGATAATTTATTGGTGGCATTCCTTGGGTTTCCTGGGAGAATGATTATCAGTTGACTTGTGTATTGTGCTGTTCTTGCTAGACAGAACCATACATCAAAAATAATTCAACAGGCTGGATTATTTTGTAGACTCTTTTCAGAAAGAAGCCCGAGGCAAGTTAGCACACAGTCTCTTACTGCTTTTTCCACTAGCCATGAACATGTGCATTTCTCAAGTCTGAGATTTAAAAAAAAAGGAGGGCCTTGTTTTTCCTGTCTCACTTCCCAAAACATGAAAAAAATTATTTGGGAAAAAAAATTAATTCCCGCTTTGTTGTCCCTTTTTCCCCCCTCTAGAGAAATGTGTTTCTCTCCCAGCCATGATGTGTTTAACATAGCAAACATACATGTCCTGTCAGTGTATGAGGATTATCCAAAAATTTTGTCCTTTCCAATAAACAGAACCTCCTCTTGTGCTGAGTGATATTTTTCACTCGTCTACCCAAATTCTCATAAATCAGCCACAGCATTTTGAGCCCTTGTGTTCACTGTGGCTGTTTTCAAATATCTGATTTCCTCCCGTTTTCTGATAGTTTATTTTTCCTAATTAGGTGCTGATGCTCTGAGAGAGAGGAGAGCATCAGCAGTGTAGCTGTATCTGTCACGGTCGCATAGCCTCTCTGTATCTCACCCTGTAGCAGCACTTGTCTGCCCCATGTTGTTTGTGTTTTAATGAACAGATGCTTCACTGCGTTTCACGGCGTGTATAAATTTCCTAAGACCCCAGATGCTATTCTCAAACTGCCTGAGAATAATAAACCTCTTTCCCCAGTGTGGGATCTTACGCTTGCAGTCTAGCCCTCTAGTTTGCTGAGCCATTGTGCAGGCATAAATCTGGGCCATGGCTCTATCTGAAATAAGGTATGCTAATTATTTATAACATCACATAGCAACCACTCCACATCCTTAACTAGTATTTCATGAGCCAATCAGAGTATTTCTTTTATCCCTTGTTAAGCCTTAGCATCAGCTCAGGAGAAAATCATTTTAGCAGATTTAACACCATTTAAATACTACTTCAGATGTATTTTTCATGAATTTGTTTTATTGAAAAAGTTTGTAATGATAATGCATGTCTTATTTGTGGCTTTTGTTATTTGTCAGGTTTTGAAAAAAGCGAGAGAGCTCCTGCTGCACGTGCTCCCATTATTCTAACTTAGAATTAAACAATGAGATGTTTGTACAGCTCTATTTTATAATTTATTGACCATGGTTTAAATCCCATACATTACATGTAAGTCTTTGAAATCCAGTATAAAGAGTTAAGAATGTAACCTCTGTTCCCGTGTTTGGCAGCCAGACCCTCTTATCTGAAGAAAACATCAAGCCTTAGTCTATGCTGACTTCAGTAATTTTTTTTCTTTTTTTTTTTCTTCCCCAATTTTGTCCACGTACTTATTAAAATCATTTTAAGGTGTTCGGAATTTCAGTGTAGAAAATACTTGTGTGTATTGGACTAGGTTGCTTTCCAAGCCAAGAGTTTTCTGAAAGCTGGCAAATTTCTCTGACATGCACCTTCATAACTGTTCGCTCTTTAAATATGTGAAATGTATATGTAGCACTTAAAATAAGTGTCTTACATTAACTGAGTTCACTCTAGGTCAGTGTTCTTTGTGAGCAGCAAACAAGACATAATCTTCCGTCTGGAGGCTCGGTGGATGGCATAGTGTAGACTCTCTTGAGATGCAGAAAATGTACATGTCTGATGATTCAGTGTCCAGACAGTTTCTGCTTTTGAATTATTAAACCACTACATAATCTTAAATAACACTACTGCTGTCATGCAATATTTTATATGCTAGAATCTCTAAACTACTGGGGTTTTTTTCCTCTTCTTCCAATTTAATGGAGGAAGGGAGACCATAAGGAGACTTCCGAATACAGGGGTGTAGGTTACATATCCCCATGATGTGGCCAGGTTGCTGTAAAGAGAAAAGTCTTGAGAAAGCCAGGAAATCTGTGTTTAAAATAACAACAGTAGGAGCCAGAGTATTGTCATTGCTCCCGTCCACAGTGCAGGAGTGGAGTTTGGACCTGTTTCTGCTTTATTAAGTACCTGAAAGGGATCTGAACAAAACCTGTAGCTGGCGTTAGCTGGCGATGCCAAGCTCCAAAGATATGCACCTGCCATCGTCACTGCTGGCTTAGGGAACCACAGGGATAAAAGTGATAGTCACTGACACCATTAACTTTTCAGCATCTTTGACTGCCCAGGCACCCTAATTTATATTTTTTTCTTGGTGTTTATCTGCACGGTCTGTATTCGCGGGACTTAGTCAATTAATGTAACTGCTGTGCATCCAGCGTTTAGAGACTCATCTACCCGACACGTTGTAGTCATTATGGTTTACTGGGGGAAAAACGCATTTATTTTTTTTTTTACCACGTATTTGCAGTGCACTTTTGGCTGAGTTAGTGTAAAACATCAGAAGGTCTGTTTCAGTCTCTTTCCCGAACTTTTCTGTAAACTCCCAGAAGAATGTTTTCCTCTTTTTTATTTTTGTTCTGATGTTTCTGAAGCAGTATGTTAAAAAAAAAGTCTTTAAGTAAAATAAGGATGAAGGAGCAAGTTCTCGCAGACAAAGGTAGGTATGTGTTGAGGTATTTAACGTGTAAGCTCCTGGAAAATGCAATATATTGGTCAGGTTGTTTGTGCAGAGGCAGGAGGAGGGGTTGGCTGCTGCACAGCAAGTGTGTCTCAGTTGGACCGGGCTGGGACCCTGCAGTGAATTTCCAGCACAGGATGGAGAAGCACGTGAGCTTGAGTTCAAGGTCATCCACTTATTGTGGCGATGCAAGGCTTAATGTACGAGGACGGGTAGTCCTTTTATCCCCCTGCTCTCTGGATTTTGGGTTTTCCCAGCTGTTGCTATTTCTGGCATGTTTGCTCACCCAGAAATTCTGGGGGGTCTTTCTTACTCTCTCTAGGATTATCGCAGAAATTGTAGACACCCACCTGAAAAGAGGAGAAAATGCACGTTCTTGATTCTCCATTTCATTGTGTATTCTTTCCAATTTCCAGTCTCGTTTATTCTCTCAGATTATATCCTTTCTTTACCTCTTTTACTCCCTGTGTCTGTATTGGCCCCAAACTTTCAGCTCTGTGGACTGTGCATGAAATATGTTGACTGCCCCCCTGTTCTTCTCCCTGGCACCTTCTCTGTTGTAACTGCTTTCACTCGTGTGTCCATGTTATTCCTAACACTTTGCTGTTTCCATTGTAAGATTTTTAGTTACAGATATTACTGGATGTGAGCAGTGTGGTCATGTCTCTAAATTCAAACAACACTCAAAGCCAGACATAGGAATACTTACTATGTTGCCTGCAACCCAGTAGCAAGGAAGAGGGTGAGTTAAGGAATTAGTACAACGTCTCTATTTCTTGTCGCGAATTTTTTTGATGGGCTGTTGGTCATAGTGCCAGAGCCCTTGTTGCCATCCTCATGTTTGCTCACACAAGGAGGTCAGTGAGCTTGCAGGCGCCAGCCTTTCACATGTGGGAGAAGAGTCGGTGACCGGACACTGTGTGCTACTGACAATACTGTGTTTGTGACAGGTATACCTGTTTGAGATTTTTCCATTAAGTATTTTTGTGAAAAGCATACGCTTTGGTGAAATGTTTTTGCATGCGTAATTCCATGGAGTTTCTGTTCTTGAAGATAGCCAGAGCTTGACTTGACAAGGCCCTGACCAACCTAACAAAGTTGTCCTGGCTATGAGCAGGGACATTGACCAGATGACTTCATGAGGTCCCTTTCAACTTAAGTTACTGTCTGAGTCAATTTTTTTTTCCTAGATTAGTTTTGTTGAAAAGAAAACTAAGATCCCAAGCAAATAATACTAACTTTTTGAGTTTAAAATAGACCATCCAAACTTTTGAAAAAAAATTTTCTAGTTCTAAAACTGTAAAGCAGGTCAGTACCCAGCATTAAGTTAAAATGAAAATGCTTTTTAGGTCCGCAGAATGTTGATTGAAGATAGCTTTTTACAGTGAAATTTTTTTGAAAGATTTTTATTTCTCACTGAGCATAAAGATTTTTTTTTTAAACTAGCTTGTGAACTAAACCTCTTGTTTCCCTAGCTCTAGATGGAATTTATTCCCCTGCACAGCATGCCCGCTTGGTATTTTATCTAATAAAGTATTGAAGGCTTGGTTCTGCACCACTGAACCCAGCAGGAGTACTGGTGGTGAGAATGACCAGGCTCACAATGCCAGGTCTGCCATGTGGCATTGATGCAGGGTTGTCATGCTTGTCCCCTTCTCGGTATGTGATACGTGCACTTAGGGAGTGTCCATCACATCTCACACAGAAGGCAGGAAACTCTTAGAAGCAAATTTTTAGGAGCTAAATCTCTTAACTTCCAGCATAGTGGAAAAGTCTGGGTAAGATGAACTGTATCATTCAAGGCATGAATTTTTTGGAGCAGCTGATGTGGTTGAAACACGTTTTAATGGTAGAGGAAGTGAGTTTAATCAACTTTGTGATAAAGGGCTTCTTTGGGAGAAAGATTTTTTATTTTTTTATTTTTTTTTTTTCTGTGTAGTATTCTTTTGTGGAAGAACAACTTAGGCATCCAAAGTAACAAATAACCACTGTTTTATACATGACTGGGCGTTATAATAAATAGTTCTGGTGAGTTGAGATATAAATATTTAGTTGGAAGAAGAGTAAAAGTGAAATGTTTCCCCTGACAGCCTTTGACTTTTCAGTGATTCCATCATCTCGTAGCTTAAGGTCACCTGCACAATGGAAGTAACTAGGTCTCTCTTTTTTCTTTTTTTTTTTTTTTTTAACACTCCATTAATGGCCTCCTTTCTCTTTAATTAATAATTGATATGTCTGAAGTGTAGGAGATAAGTGGAAAAACAAACAGAGAAGAGAATGCCTAGCAAAGTGCTTTGCTGGAGTTGTTTGTTCAGCATATTCCAAGCTTGCACATTGGAGAAAACAGCTTTTTTGTTGGGGAGGGGGGAGCCAGAGAGTCCTGCATGATTTTATGCACTCCCTGATATGTCTTTACTGTCATTTCTAGGAGTTCCAACACCCAGTCCAGAAATCCTTCGGCATACCTTGAATATGCTTGTACGGGAGAGGAAAATATACCCGACTCCGGATGGTTATTTCATTGTAACCCCGCAGACTTACTTTATAACACCATCTCTCATAAGAACTAACAGTAAATGGTACCATTTGGATGAGAGGATACCTGACAGGTCTCAATGTACCTCTCCACAACAAGGAACTATAACTCCCTCCACCTCGGGATGCGTCAGGGACCGAACACTACCCAAAAACCACTGCGACTCCTGCCACTGTTGCAGAGAAGACATGCACAGCATGCATGCCTCTACCCTACAGAGGAAATCAGCAAAAGACTGTAAAGACTCATACTGTCCTCCTTCATTATGTCAGGTCCCGCCTACTGAGAAAAGTAAAAGTACTGTCAATTTTTCTTACAAAGCAGAGACGCTCACAAAGCCTAAGGATGTAGAAAAGCAGTCTAAGAAATTTGGCCTCAAATTATTCCGATTAAGTTTTAAGAAGGACAAGACAAAACAGTTGGCAAATTTCTCTGCCCAGTTTCCTCCGGAGGAGTGGCCGCTAAGGGACGAGGACACCCCCACCACTATACCCAGAGAGGTAGAAATGGAGATTATCAGGCGCATTAACCCAGACTTGACTGTGGAAAACGTCATGAGGCACACTGCACTAATGAAGAAACTTGAAGAAGAAAAAGCTCAGCGAAGCAAAGCAGGATCTTCAGCTCACCACAGCGGACGAAGTAAAAAGAGCAGGAATCACAGGAAGTCTCATGGGAAATCGAGGTCACACAGCAAGACTCGGGTGTCCAAAGGAGACCCATCAGATGGCTCTCATTTGGATATTCCTGCTGAAAGGGAGTATGAGTTCTATGATCCCTTGACTCGATCCCCACGGGAAGGCTGTTTTATAATAGAGCACAAGGGAGATAATTTTATAATGCACAGCAGTCCTAACATGATTGAATCTCACTTTCCCATGACACCAGAGTGGGACGTGTCTGGTGAGCTGGCCAAGAGAAGAACTGAAATGCCTTTCCCTGAACCTTCCAGGGGAAGCTCCCACTCCAAGGTCCATCGGAGCCACAGCCATACACAAGATAGAAGGTCGAGGAATGAGCGGTCCAGTAAGGCTAAAGAAAGGTCTAGGTCCATGGATAACTCCAAGGGACCTCTGGGCTCGGCTACTTTAAGCACACCTGAAGACATAGGTGAAGGCTGTAGCCCGGATGACCAAACAACTAGCCAAACGTACATTGACGATAGTACCTTAAGGCCATCTCAGTCGCTTAGTCATCAAAGGGCTCTGATTTCATCTGCCGGCTACAAAGAGACTTGCATCCCCGAAATAGCTAGTGGCAGTGTAGAAACCCCCAGTTCCTGTAGCCTGTTGGACCAAAGCAAGCCTACAGAGAACTTGCCATCGTACAGCGAGCTCAACTCCTGCACGACAAAATCTGCTGTCGACGACTATTTTCAGTGCAACACATCCAGTGAGACCGTCCTCACTGCTCCGTCACCTCTGGGAAAGAATAAAGAGGATCACGACACGCTGACAGGGACAGATGGGCTCAAAAAAATGACTCCCGTAGAAAGACAGTCTCAACACATTGCGAGGGAGCCTGGGGTGCACAAAGAGGAGTCCCCGAAGGGCCCGAGCGGTGGTTCGGCGGTTTCTGGCCAAACTCCAGAGGTGATCGCGAACGGGCGGCTGGTTCAACACCACAGCGCTGAATCCAGCAGCCTCGATAAAAGGAAAGAAATATTTAGCAAGGATACGCTCTTTAAACCTCTGCACAACACTCTTTCTGTGAATAGCTATCATAAGTCTAGCACACCCCTGCTAAAGCCCCATCAAAAGACCCCCTCTGACACGTTGCCGGTCAGATGTGAGAAACTTGAACAAGCGATAGTAACCTCAGTCACACAGGTCATGCCCGTTTCACAGAGACAGCAAGAGACAACAGGGAACCAGGAGGCCTCCTTCGACTACTACAACGTATCCGATGATGACGACTCGGAGGAAGGAACCAATAAAAATGCCGAGGAAGAAAAAAACAGGGATGATGTCGGCACGATGCAGTGGCTCCTAGAGAGAGAAAAAGAGAGGGATCTGCAGCGAAAGTTTGAGAAGAATCTCACCCTTCTCACCCCAAAGGAAACGGAAAACAGCAACAACCAGAGAGCCACCCACTCGGCCCGCCTGGACAGCATGGACAGCAGCAGCATTACTGTGGACAGCGGGTTCAACTCTCCACGGTAGGACTGTCACATTCATTGCAGCTTTACAGACTAGAAAGTTCCATGTGTAGTTATATGTGTGTGTGTGATATCGCTGACAGAACCTAGGGCCGTATTAAACCATGTCACACGTTTTCAGACAGTGTTTTCTACAGCTCTGGAATCTGGAATTCTGATGTGTGGGTTTCCCACCATACGGTGAGCAACCAATGACCATTTGCGGCTTTGACTCTGTATTGGTTTGTTTTCTGTTTGCTGAAAACCTCCCTGTATCTTTTTTTTTTTTTTTTTTTTTTTAATGTATTAAACTTGTGTTTGCATTTAGAATAGAAGATATGAGCTCCTGCACACTCTCCCCCTTCCCTTTCCCTCTAAGATACCATCAGCAAGACTAATGGGAAGATTAGACATGACTAGGTGGCATAATCCTTGGCTCAGACCAAAAAAAACCTCACCGTGATACCGTGATGGTTGTTGGTGGGTTTGGGCTTTTTTGTTTGTTTTCTTCAAAAATTTTGGAAGTGTATCTATCACCATTCCAAACTGGTGGGACCAGAGCAGCCGTTTTCCCCCCGCACGGCTGAAAGTGCTCAGGATATGTGAACTTCAAAGGTGACCCAGCACTGCATCAGCAGAGAGGGGTGTCTTGCCTAAAACACTTGGCAATATTGTCCAGATGTTTGCGTGTGGTGGTGCTGGTTGGGCATTTCCATACCAGGAATCTCAGAGACCTAGGGAGGGTAGAGTTGCTGGTGCGTTCCCCACCCTGAAGAATTTCCAGGTTAAGAATCTTTCACTTGAGCCTTCTTTCTTCTCTCTCTGGCCTCTGACAGTCCTAGGTCCCTGCTGGAATGGAGCTTGCCTGGTTTTGTTTGCCCTGGATAGCAACCCATCAGAGTTCAGAACAATGACTCTAAGAACACAGAAATAATTTACAATGGTAGTTCTCTTATAGCGTCTTACTTAAGCTTAAATTATTTATTGCCTGTGTTTAAAAATAAAACCTCCAAGACTGGATTTGTATTAGGTGAAAGAAAACAGTTTGGGGGGGGGGGGGGATGGCTTTTTTTTTTCCCCTGTAAAAGGTGTTCTTATTCCTCAGAATTGTATTTTTTTTTTTTTTAATCTATAGCAAAGGCTCTCAAAAAGGCATGTGAAGGATTTCCTGCTTCTACACAAGACTAAATTTCATTTTCAGTTAAAGTCATGTCTCTTTGGAATAAATTCCTTTGGATTTGATGGCTACTCCCACTTGATGTTAATGACAAGGAGGTAATTATTGGGCCTGTTGCAGCGTGCAGTAATCGTCAAACTAGAGCAGGCTATTAACATATGTATCATTTTTCTGAGTAAAAAATTTGAAAAAAAATTTTTGAGTAAGTTGTACCACTTACACTGAGTCCAGCTTAAAAAAGAAACTTCAGAAGGTTTTGAATTTGTTCCTGTTATTGATTGTTCTGCAGGTGCTTGGCATCTTTCTCACATTTGACTGTTGTATGAGGCTGTTTGCACTGTTCCTTTTTAAATGTAATCTCTTTTCTTAGTTGAAGTGCTATATTTGCTGTCATTTTTTTGGGGGGGGAGTATATGATGGTGTTTGCTTCTTGCCCAGCCTGTCTCACTCCACAGAGTGCATTTCACCCCCAGGAGAGGATGTCAACTGGATAAAAATCACTTTTTAGACTACTACTTTGCTAGCCGTTTGCTGAATTAGTATCAAGCTTGTGTTTCTGGTTAGTGCAAAGGCAGACGGTTCCTTCCCTGATTATTTACACAAAAGCTAAAATTTCTGTTGATGTTAATCTTAAACTTATTTAGCAGAGAACAGAACACAGGGAGCATTCTGGATTTAGTGCTGCTATACCACTTTGGTCAGATCAAAAGGGAAGCAGATAAGCAGCTTTTAACGATTGTGTTCCACACATCTCTTTTTTTTTTTATTTATTTTGCTGTTTACTTACTAACAAAAGGGGTTTTTTTTGCAAGGCCACATAAAGTAAGCTTTAAAAAAAAAAAAGTAACATTCTGTAGGATTTTCTTGTGTATTTGTTTTGTAGGACCAGCATATAGTCTGGATATTCCAAAGGCTTTTTGATGAGCTTTGCATCAAGGTGATGAAATTGAATGATTTTGCCGAGTTTTGGTCACTCCTCAGTATAAATCTATAAAAATAAAAGGGTGAATTCAGCCCTTTGGCTGTATATACTGTGCTGATATTACCTGCCTACCTTATAACAAAAAATAAACTCCACAGCCCTTTTCCAGGAAAATCAAATAAGCTCTCTAGCATCCCTCTGGTGAGATTCAACTAGATGTGACAGCGTCCGTTAGCAGATCCCTAGGGAAGAGTTTAGGAACAGGACACTATATTCCTCAGGTGGACTTCTGACCTCCACTGATGTTCTAACTCTTGACTCCCTGAGGCGTGGGGGTATCTTTTCATTTACACTGAAGCGTGCGGTGTTGCTTAGGGAATCAAAATTACCAGTTCGACACTGTGAAAGAAAAAGTTTATTTTTTAAAAGTGTGACAAATTGGGAAAAAAAAAAAAATAATCCAGGATGTAGTTAAGGAGATTTGCAATGGTCATTTGACTTCAAAAGTATTTTGTGTGTGAAAATGGTGAACACGTCACCATTGGGAAAACAGCCTCGCAGTATTTTGTTCATTGCTTTTATGCAAGTTGTATATAGTAAATGTTAGCTGTCGGTATTAATTTTATTCCTTCATTTTTAGAGCTTATATAATACTGCTGCTCTTTTGTCACCTGAAGGAAAGAGCTAATTTTGGCATTACTCTGCATGCAGAATTCTCACTGCAGTCTTTCTGTATACGTGCTGTAACGGTCAGTTTGTAACATCAGAATTGAAAATGTTTGAAGATCTGGAATCTCATAAAGAATGGTACAATACCGAGTGATCTCTGAAAAACAAAGGTTGCATCTGTTTTCATTAAAAAAGCAGAGGGAGAGGAATCAAAACAGGAGCAACAGGAGTGCAGCCTGGGTCATTGCAGCTCACAGAGATCTCCTGCTGTGTGCGTCACCCATCACAGCTGTTCCGAACTACTGTCAATAAGGTGGTAGTTGGCAGATGGTGATCAATACCGTTTTGATAAACTTAGAAGATCTACAAGAATTTTCCTAAAACCATCATCGATTTTCCAGATTCAGTCAGTTTACCGTGATTTAAATCTGCCCTTCAACTAAACAAGGTGTTTCTTCCTTCCCCCATGCCACGTGCTGACAGATTTCTCCCCTGCCACATCCAAAGCCGTGCATTCCTACTCTTGCCCTGAAGCTAGCACTAATTAATCTTTTTTTTTTTTTTTTCTCTTTTTTTTTCTTTTTTTTTTTTCTTCTTCTTAGGGCTAGTATTTAACTGAGAGCGGTCCCTGATCTGGCTGGCTGCAAGGCTCAGCAGCAGGGAAGGAGCAGGAACATGTGGCAGGGTCAGGTCCACACAAGGCAGGCAAGAGCTGCCCCTTTCAGTAGCAGGTAAATTTAGGTTGACTTTAAACCAACTACGAAACTCTGTCCTTTTTCTAGTGCTTATTTAACAAATAAGTCCTCTAAATTCCTCTGTAAACATCTCCATAGCAAGTGGGGATGTCATTTTGCAAAGAAGTAGGGATACAGGTGAAGGATTCATAACCAGGGACCACATGGGTATTTGAAAACCAAATCTCTTTCTGCACAGGAACATGTTATTTGGAGATCAAAAATTATTAAGAGCGGAAAGAGAACAAAAGGAGTAGTAGTGTTAAAATAAGCCCTAGCATATCTTGGCTGAGTTTTTTAAAGGGGTAAAACACAGGCTCCTCTACGTTCATAATTAGATGTATCATTAGAAGGCTTAGTCTTTAAAAGTGCCAAGTGTCCTGTTGCTCCCCTGGATAAGTGATATTTTGGAACTAAAGGAACATTGTCCATTTTATGAATGAAATACCAGCACTAGTTGTTGTTTAGGGCATGTTCCCAAAACAGTTAAGATTTCTCAGCATCTTGTAAGTTGCAACTGTCTCCACCGCAAAGCTAAATTGAAGTGTTGTGTTTAGAAACTCGTGGGTTTAATGTAAAGTAGCATTTTTAGTTAATATTTTGTGTAGAAAGAGGTAGGTAGAAGAGGAGACAACAGAGGCAGCTGTGTTACATGATTGCTTTCCTGGCTCTGCCTTGTCACAGAGCTGAGTTGATGAAGTTACTTTGTGCAAAAACGCACCGGGAAAGAAAATTAACATGTTCCATGTGCAAGATGGAAGCTGTTTCCTTGGGTGGAAAGTCCAGATGCTTGGTACTGGTTCAGCTTAACCGTTTGTGTGACAGCTTCAGCCCTGCTTAGTGCTGTGCTTGCGTTACAGTCCGATGACTGCCCAGCACCTCTGGAACCCGCTTTGGAGGAGCACGTGTGTACCGTCAAAACGCGACGGTTCGTTGACGTGACATTGCCCGCAAACACAGGAAACCTATTATAAAACACTCCATTCTCCTTTCCTGTCTGGTCCCTAGATATATAGGCATGTCATATATGAGCGTGTATATATTTCTTTTCCGTTCTAGTACTCGCGAGAGCCTGGCCTCCAACACTTCCAGTATCGTGGAAAGCAACAGGCGTCAGAACCCCGCTCTGAGCCCGGCACACGGTGGCGCGGGCCCCACGTTCAGCTTCCGAGCCACCGCGGACCCGCCGAGCAGCGAAGCTGAGAAGCTGCAGAAACCTGCCAACTGCCTGCAAGCTTCTGTCACTAGTGTCTGACCCTCACCCTGCCTCGGATCTTCTGTCTCATCCTACACAGCAAAGTTTACGACACTGGGACTGATGTTTACATCTTTGGGGAAAAAAATGAGGAAACAAAAAAAAAAAAAAAAAAGGAAAAAAAAAGAAAAAGGAAGCATCTCAACCACAGTTTTAGTGTTTACTAAACTGTGCTGCTATGTAGACTAGGGGCAACAAAGAAATCTTTATTTCAAGGTATTGCTTTTCACATTTGCGGCTCTGTAGCAACAGAATAGCAGTAGGGATAATATGTACACTTTTTGCTTCACTTAATTGTAACTGAGCACATATATGAAAGTCTAGACACTGTAAGTGTAATCTGCATTTTCAATGTCCATGCAGTTGCCAACTTCATTTTTTAAAAAAAAAAATGCCACAGATGTGTGATGCCCCCGGTCAGAGGCTAAACTCTGCTGCAGAGTTGATCGCTTTTTTACTTCAAAAAAACTGAGCCACTGCTGAAAGTAACCAGCCAGGATCACCATGAGGAAAAACAATGCCAAACATGACAAGTGATGACCTCAGCTCTATCTGTGAATTATTAATACTAATCAGTCATTTTCACTGTGCGTTTTTGTGACACAATTTTGCAAATACCTGTTGAAGCGAGTGAAAAGGAGGGTTGGGTTTTGTTTTGGTTCGGGTTGTTTTGGGTTTTTTTTTTAAGTGGAGGGTGGGAAGGGAGACAGCTTCTCCTTTTGTGTTTCAAAAGTATGAGAGATGTTTACTTAATGGAGACTTGCTACTTGACCTTCTGTAGTCACAGATGAGGAGGTGGGCTTTTGCGTAGAGGGGGGAGCGGGGAGGGAAGGGAAAGTTATAACTGTCGTGGAGCCACAATGTGGAGTGACACAAAATACAACAAATGTCTTCAGTATAAATCAAGGATTTAAAAAAAAAAAATAAATCTAATCCTTGTGTCACTTCTGGTATTGCAACTTGCCGTTAATATAGGAATCAGGATAACTAATTTCTTGGCACAAAAAATATTCTTTATGATATAAATGACAAGTATGGCCTGAAGAATTGATTTCTTTCTAGTGGAAGGACATAAATCTATTTTATGTAGCTTATTAAATAGAGTGCCTAAATTAGGCTATTAAAAATAGCATACATTGTAGTGATTATCAGAGAACAAAATTTAGAGAATTATAAACTTCTGGCCTTTTTATTCAGTGGATGTTATTTGCAATCTAGCATTTTATGGACGCATCTAGTTTCTAGAAATTAAGTGTGTCCACATGGTTGGCAGTAGAAATCTGAATTCTGTAGGTATGGTATATCCTAATAGCTCTCCCCAGAACTGTTACTACAAAGTAATTGGTCCTGTGCTAATTACTGCAGAGTATCTTGTAAGGATAGTTAAACTCCAAGAGTAATTTTTAGGTGTAGGGTCACATTCTGCTCTGTTACTCATGCAACCTGGTAGTGCAACAAACTGACTTGAAATTTAACTCTATTTTTATCAGAAGAGACGAATTGGTGGAAGAATAACAAAGATACGAAGATGTTCAACAGCCCAAACTGTTGCATAGAAGAGGGACATTTACAATGTCTAGCTCTTGTAGTACACAGGTATGAAAACCAGCTGTACATAGTAAAAAAACCCAGTATTTTCATCAGGTTCTGGTGACGTATTAACTCTGTACACAAAGTCATTTGAGCTTCACTCATGTTCTCTGTTGTCATCAGAAGTCTTTACTGAAGATTCAGCCTTATGTTACGCAGTTGGATATAGTTCATTTACTTAGAAAACGGCTTTCTAGCTCTGGACACAATCAGTTTCCAGTTGTGTCAAGAGCACCCAGTCAATGCCCAGGTCTGTTTTCCTTGGTTTCGGTGTGTAATTTCCATTTCATAGGAGCAATAAGACCTTTCAGTGCACATAAAGGAAATTATTGTGCTTTTGGTTGGTTATCAAAGTCACTTGGCCTTTAGCCTTCTGCCTTATCATACCTTCCAAGACGTGCTCTAATTGCCCTATAATGCTTTGCATGATGCATCTTATTATTCAATATGTAACTCCAGCCGTACTTATTCCATGCGAACTGTAGAGTCAGAGTTTTTGTGGGGAATTGTCATATACTATGCAGTGGCTGACTGTGATTTTGTTCTTGGGATGAGCTCTGACATCAGTAGTATGTATCAATTCAGTAAATAAAATATGTCGAAAGGATAAAAAAAAAAAATTACAGTGATGATCTGAAGCACTAGCGGCAATCAAAATGTGAACAACAAAAACAAATTTCACCTTTTGGGGGAAATACTTGTTTGTCAGAAACTAATCAGAATTTATGCAGGCAGCTGGTTGTACAGAAGACATAATTCCAACAAAATACGATCATACGTACCTATAAACTGTATAGTATGTTATTTCCTCAAGTTCCCAGAGACCAGCAGACAACATAAATGTCATATTAATGTTGACATGGCACTGTACCAATATTAATGTGACTCTTGGAATATGGAATGTAAACAGAAGTTTCAAATAGAAACGTTCTAATCTTGAATTATTTTTTTTTTATTATTATTTTTCCTTTTAAAATCAACAATGGAATATAAGGAAATTCCATCTTGAGGTTCTGGTAACAAAACCACGAGAGTGGAGCTTGAGTGCTTTATGTCACCCTAATCCTTTGATGAAATCCTAGCCTTGTATTACATGGTTGCTTATCTATCATTATTCTTCTTCTAATGTATCAATTTAAAGGTTTACAGAGTTAGATTAGGTTGAATCTGTGTTGTGTTCAACTGTAAAGGGTCAACACAAATCTGTCGGCATTTTGCACACTTAATATGTATTATTATAATACAACATGTTACTTTTATGGTAATTTTTTTTACACATATAACTACCTCCATGAATTTGATGAAATGCAGCAACATGAAAAGCGTATTGTACAAAGCAAGGTTCAAAACTTTGAAGCATTAGGTCATGGCGTTCTCTTGTGTGTCAATGCTTGCGTATGAAGTCATCATGTTTCCATTGCCACGATTTCCTTCTACGATATTAAAAATCTGGCTTTCAGATGAGTCACTTAAAGGACTTGGACAAGGCTGGGTAATTGGGGTAAAAGTAAAAAAGGGAGGCCGAAACCTTCCGTCCTCTCCCCCGGTTACTGCAAAAATTTCTGCCTGGTAGAACTTGAAAATGTATTTGTAATTTAGCAAATTAGGAACATCTACAGTCTGTGAAATACGATGGACCGTTTGGGGTGTAACAGAAGACACTCTGGGTATTTCTTGGCAGCCTTCAAGTACTTTGGGGCCCTGTTCTGCCTCCGTCTTTGTCAACATATCGGGTCCTTTAACGATGCGCACTCTGTTCTCTGCCTTGTGCGCGTCTGAAACACTCGCTCCTCTAGAAATTACCAACGGCCTTTAATTGACTTGGCCGGGAGCGGGACCAGGGGACCCTACTCGAGGTATGTGCCTCTTGTTCCAAGAACGTGGGCAAGGATCCAAGAAAAAGGAAGCTGGCTTTTGAATAGTTGCCAGCTGCAACAAGCCACCTTTCGAGAGGGAAGAAAGAAAGAAAGATTTTTTTATTTTGGGGGTTTTTTTGGGGTTTTTTGTGTTTTTTTTTTTCCAAAAACCAAAGGAAGAAAGTGGCAGTTGAACCTAAGCAGATCATGTTTAGATAAAAAAAATCCCGGTTTATGAACACGTCTTTCAGCAAACCTAGTACCATTATCCTGATGCAAATTAATACACGATTACCAGTCGAGCTAATGTTGCCGTTTTAAGTATTTCAGTTGGAAAATGAGAAGAAAATCATCAGCCATTTGACTCCTTGCACCACTGTAAATTGTCCGTTATATGCGAAACAATGTTCACTCAACTTTGAAAACTAAAATGTATTGGAAAACAAATATTTTAATGAAAACCATGGCCTTAAGTGCTTGCCAGCAGTAGTTGTTTTTTAGAAAAGAGACCAAGCAGAGCAGTATTTAGAGGCCATCATAAATCTGGATAGTACTTTGCACTTAAATCACAACTTTTCACCCCAGGGCCTCGAAGCACTTGGTACCAGCGAAGGCTCAGGAGCCTGTGGGGGTGGGGAGAGCTCACAGGCCCTCTGTGCCCAGGAAAAAACAAAGGCTCAGAGTCTGCCGGCAAATTTATTAACCGGTAGCTTTCTTAAAGTTTCTGGAAAAAGTTTAATAATTGACCAAAGTGTTTCATGTTCATGCTCTGAAGTTATTTTGATGCATTCGGCTTGTTTTAGGAGAGAAACTACTTTGCGGTCCTGCAGAGGCTCTTGGAGTAGCAGTGCCAAACCCAGTCAGTTTTCGGTTAATACGAGTCCTGCTGGCGGTGGTTTTAGAGAACAGTTGTTTTAATTAAAAATTTGTTTTTCGGATACGTTTCGCAGAGCTTCGCCCGACGCGATTCTTCAAATTGTTGTGCTGAGAAAGCAAATAGCGCTCCCAATCCGGTGTCCCACCCACAGTTTACAATTCTCTTTGCTCTTCTGAAGAAAGCTGTACAGTATTAGAGAGAAATGTTCTATTTTTTACGAAATCCTTTAAAAAAAAAGAGAAGAAAAGGTATATATCTAAAATGTTCCCCCCCCCAGCCCCGACCCCCAGCATAAGTAAAGTGCATCGTTAAACTGCATGAGAAACATGTGGAGGACCCACCAAAAGCCAAGCTGGTGCTAGAAGAGAAGGGGAATATGGGGCTTCTTCTGCTCCCGAGGCTGGGCTGGGTGAGGCGGGTGCCAACCCGGCGTGACTCCCCCCCTGGTCTCCCGCGGCTCCCGGGGAGACGGGGACCGGGTCCTTAACTCCATTGAAGCTCCTTTCCGAGCTGAGGGTTTCCCTGTTCCTCCCCACCCCGACCCCGGAGGAGAGGAAGCTCCTTCTGCTTCCGAGAAGGAGCAGAAGGCCAGAGGGGCGCAGACGGGCTCGGCTCCCCGGTGACACCCGCGGCCACCCAGCCCTATAGCCCTTCGAGCCACCCAAAGGACACCCACCCACTCCCCACCACGTGCGAAAGGGCCCCTTGGAGAAAATTGGCGCAGATGTTACTTTTATACGTGGAGGAGAACTTTTAAGTTTAAAGGGATCATAAATTCTGCAGGTAATTTTTTCTGTGAGTGACTGAATGTGGCTGTTGCATTAGGTTTAAATGAGTTAATAAATGCAAGTGGGACTTACTGTATGTTAGAAGGGAGTTTTGCAGCCAAGACTGCCTTGTATAAATGTGTTTGCACTGAAAAAAAAAAAAAAAAAAAAAAAAAAAAAATTTAAAAAATTACTTGGTCTCTGGTTGCTGTAAAGGTCATCCAAGATGGATGTTCTGTTTATATTGTATAGTATTTCATATGAAATAATTACAGTTCATGAAATGTCTTCCCTAACGTTACTGATTTATAACAGCACATTTGTAACATGGTTTTTATTGTGTCGGTGTACCATATTGTAAATGATGATTACTTGTCATGCTTAGTATAATAATTTAAAGGAAAAAAAAAAAAAAAGGACAGGGATTTTTGTAAGTCTATATTTGAAAGTCCCTCCATAATGGTAATATTGTGTTCATGTTGTTTATGTAGTGTTGTGTGAAATATCCATTTTGGATTGTGTTACTTTTTAAGATATTAAATAACATTTGGTTATATGTTCTAAGTGGATTCTTTGCCCCCTTCGGTGGTTTTTAGAGAAAATACTGAACATTTCCATTTAACGCGCTGTTTCCCTTCCCCCTCTTAGGAAACCTTGAAACAACAAACCAGAAACCCAAGGGTCATCACATTTTGCTGAGCCCATGAACGCTTCATACAAGCTCTGTGAGCCCTTCTAGTAAGAGCGCAAGAGAGAAAATTCACTGATTTTTTTGGAACATCCCGGTTTGGGTTGAACGTGGAGGCGATGGGTGCAGAGGGGATGTGGTCCCCACCCCAACACCTGAGCGACAAGCTGAGATGTACCGAGCTCTGGGGAAGCAGAAGTCGAGGTCGTCTCAACTGCCTTTGGCAGCACCTTCTTCCTATAGATGCTGCTTTGGTTTTTATCTTGCAAGTCCTGTAAATACTCATAGACAACCTCTAGTTCCACCCCCTGCCCTGGGCAGGGACACCTCCCACCAGACCAGGTTGCTCCAAGCCCCATCCAACCTGGCCTTGAACCCCTCCAGGGATGGGGCAGCCACAGCTTCTCTGGGCAACCTGGGCCAGGGTCTCACCACCCTCAGAATAAAGAGTTTCTTCCTGAGTTCTCATGTAAATCTCCCCTCTTTAAAACCATTCTCCCCCTTGTCCTATGGCTCTCCTCCCTGATCAAGAGTTCCTCCCCGTCTCTCCTGGAGCTCTGGGGCTCTAAGGTCTCCCCGGAGCCTTCTCCAGGCTGAACCCCCATAACTCTCTCAGCCTGTCCTCACAGCAGAGGGGCTCCAGCCCTCCCAGCATCTTCATGGGCTCCTCTGCACTCATTCCAACAGGTCCATGTCCTTCTGCTGTTGGTGGCCCCAGAGCTGGAGGCAGCACTCCAGGGGGGTCTCCCCAGAGCAGAGCAGAGGGGCAGAATCCCCCCCTGGCCCTGCTGGCCACGCTGCTGGGGATGCAGCCCAGGGTGCGGGGGGCTTTCTGGTCTGTGAGCGCACATTGACAGCTCATGTCCAGCTTCTAACCCACCAGCACCCTTCTCAGCAGGGCCACTCTCCATCCCTCCATCCCCAGCCTGTGCTGATACTGGGGGTTGCCCCCACCCAGGGGCAGGACCCAGCAGTTGGCCTCGTTGAACCTCATGAGGTTCACATGGGCCCAACTTCTCCAGCCTGTCCAGATCCCTCTGGATGGCCTCCATCCATCAGGCCTGTTGACCATTCTATTCAGCTTTGGGCTGAGGAAAATAATTTTATCTTCCAACCATAGTGTTTTATTTCTAAGTGGTAGCCAGCAGACCCTGGATATTTATTCATGATGAAGAACCTCAAGAGTCCTCAGACCTGCGGCAGCCAATGTATTTATTGTTCCTCCTTAAAGGTAGACCCTTCGCCTGTTACGGTTTTATTGTTACCTATAGCCCAGTGTGGAGACACAGTATTTCTCATGCTTTGCTCTTAGACAGCAGGTAACAGTTTCACCAAATCACAGCTTGTACAGAAAAAAACCAAACCAAACCAAACCAAAAAAACAACCATAAAAAAAAAAAAGAGAAATCCACTTATTTTTGAAGAAAGAAGTAAAAAAATAAAGAATCCCAGAAAAAAAATGAAGCTTTGCAGACTGACGAACAGTTTTGAAAAGCTCTCTCGCTGCGCTTAAAACGTTCGCCTGGAGACGAGTGGACTTTCCTTGAACCAGAAACTATTAAAAAGACCATTGCCTTAAAATATTTAGACCGTAGCGGATTTCAGAACCGTTTCTCTTTCTAAAAACTGAGCCGCTTGGGATGTTGCTGGGGAGGAATCTGCCTTTTCGACACCGGGTCAGTAGCGGGGCTAACTAGCCACCAGGTCTGGCCGGTCGAGACCACCAGCTTCAGCCTCAAGAGAGAGCAGAGGGACTGGGCCAGTCCCACGTGTCTGGCTAAAAAGGAAGACTGTTGGCATTTATTTTTTTGATGAAAAAGGAGGAAAATAATCTCATCTGCATCCGTCATGGCCGCCGCCTTGTGCCATGGCTAGTGCAGACAGTGGTACAGCCCCGGGTCTCCCTGGACGTGGGTCAGGAGACCACCAGCTTTTGCCCAGATTTTTTCTGGACTGGGGCCTCTGCAATTTAAGGGGAAGAGAAGGAGGGTGGATGCATTTCCCCAGAAATAGAACGGGGGAATTGGGGCTTAAGAAGTTGAGAGATTTCACTAAGACGAGGAGGAAAACTCGAAAGAGGGCAGAGGAATGGGAGGGTGTGCTTCAGTAGCAGGGGAGTCCCTGCCGGGACCAGGAGCTGGAGAAGAAAGATGTCAACTGAAGACAGAAGGAAAAAATCCTCACGTTCCATGGAGGTAGAATCATAGCATTATAGAACGGTTAGAGTTGGAACGGACCTTAAAGATCACCCAGTTCCACCCCCCTGCCCTGGGCAGGGACACCTCCCACCAGACCAGGTTGCTCAAAGCCCCATCCAGCCTGGTCTTGAAAGTAGAAGGTTCCTGGGCTCCCAGGTAACTACACGAGGTTTGTACAGACCTAAAATAAAGAGCAACGGGTACTGGAAGGTTCTGATGTGTCTGGGGCTGTGCCGTAAGGATGTGGTGTCCCTGAGCAATGCCCAGCCAGGACCCTGGGACACAGCGCAGCCACTGGCAGCCGGGAGTGGGATCCTGGAAAGGAATGGAGAAGGATCCTCCTCTCTGCTCCCCAAGTGCAATGGCCCTCCATGCTCCTGCTTAACTCCTGGCCTGAAGAACAACTTGCCCTCCTTTCCCCTTGAGGTGTTCCCCTTCACTCAGACATCCCCCTAAAACACGAGTCCTAATTGCTCAGCTCAACCCATCATCCTTCCCCCTCCCCACGTGCGTTGAAGGCTTCTTCTCATGAAGGTTTTCCTAACCCTCAAGGCTCCTACATTCATCTTGGAATCAAACCTTCTCCCTTCTTCTTTCCCCCCGCCCAGTTCCCATCATACGTGCAATAACCTGCTGTTTGTTCCCTTCCAAAGGCTGCAGGGCTCCTCCGAGCTCAGTCTGCGGCCAACAAAACCATCTCCTCTCTCCAGCAGGAGAAGGCCCATGATGCATCCCAGATGTTTGCACGTGGCAGCAGCCTCCAGACACAACAGATTAGGGGAGAGAGATGGAGAAACAACGAGCAGTATCTACCTCACTGGTGTGTGAAACCTTTCCAACATCACTTGGAAGCGTCCCTGTTTCTAGCCGTGGTTGTCACGAGGAACTGGAGGGGGGGGGGGGATGCAGAACAGCTTAAAATCACGGTATGAGGTTCATCTTACATCTTTTCTTTGCTTACCGACTGCCAGCTCCAAATCAGGTCCGTTAGCTCCAATTAGCTCCATTCCCGTCCCTTCAAACAGAAGAAAAGTGTTGGCTGAGACCGTCTCTGCCCTGCAGCTGCTGGTGGTGTGCTCGGCTCTCTCGGGTGGTCTCCTTCTCCCCACCCTGGCAGGATTTCTGCCCAAATGGGGTCTCTGTGCTGCAAAGCTGACTGTTGGGGCTGTCGCTACCCATGTCGGGGAGAAACACCAGGGCCAGTGGGGGGCTGAATGCAGAAAGAGAGCTCCTCTTCCATGGAAAATTCCCTGTGCTTCATCAACACCGTGCTGGAAATAGGACCAACAAAAATAAGTTGTGGGTTTGGTTTGTTTTTTTTTTTCCCCAGAAGTGTCTTAAATACTCAGTTTCACAGAGAGAGGCAAGGGGCTGAGCAGCTCCTCGCTAGAGAGTTCTTTCTTTTCATTTCGAGGTTGAAACTGGTGTCCTGGTTTGAGTGACACAGGACTAATTTCTCTTCTAATGCTGGGGAAAATTGCAGTTTTAGAGAACAATAATGGGAAAAACCACCACCAATAATAATAATAATAATAATGGTAAAAAAGTACACAGGACCCAAGTCCCACTCAGTGCCCAGTGAATTGGTTGCCCAGACTGACCCGAGCAGACACCGTGGATCTCCCTGCCCTGGCCGAGCCCCATTTATATCCCAAGTCTGACATCTATGGCATGGAATATTCCATTGGCCATTCCGTTGCCTGCTGAAACAGCAGAAAAGCTGAAAAAAAAAAAAGTCCTTGACTAGTATAAACACTACTTAGCAACAACTAGAACAATATGCATTATTGACATTGTTTTCATACCAAATCTGAAAACACAGCAACCGCTAGAAAAGAAAATTAACCCTATCCCAGCTGAAACCAGGAGAGGAGCCCATCTGTGGGCAGCTCTCCAGGGCGTGGGGACATGTGGCTGTCCCAACTTTACCCATCCCACACGAGGAAGCACTTCACCCACCACGGAGCAGCCCCCTTCGGAGAGCAGGTCCTGTTTCATTCGCCTCAGCTCCTACACCATCAATTCCTCCGTCCTCCTCCTCTGCATTCATTCCTTAAGCTGCCCTGGCTGTCACATCTCTGCACACTTACCAGCTGGTGTCCCATTTTTAATTGCCCTCAGAGGGCTTCGTCAAGAGCCACACCTGCTTTTGTGGTGGGCCCTAATTTGTCACTGTCCAAACTGGAGCAGCAAGCATTTCAAATTCAGCCTCTACGACTGCGTTGTGTTTCTTCAAATGCGTGATTAATTGCTGGGCCTTTACAGGCTGCGTTCAGCTCTTCCTCCATAAAAACGGAGTCTGTCTTCTGCTGGAAAGTTCCCCACATCAGGGATATTAAATATCTCCTTGTCAGTGGGACTCGAGCTTGTTCATCCCATTTGTTCTTGCAGAAAGAGGCTGTATGAAATGCAAAGAAAGCTCGGGGCTCTCTTGACTTTATTCTGTTTAGAGGGGGAGAAAGTTATTTTTCTTTTTTTCTTTGTCAAAACTGTTCTTATAAGGACACATTTGAGGTTAGGGCAGGAGGGGGATGTTCCGTGTCATCCCACCCATCCCCTGCAGCAGTGTGAACAAGTAGGTGCTATAATCCAGCTCATAAACTGCTTGAACTCCACCTTAAAAAAATACTAAGCTTTTTTTTTTTTTTGTCCTCTTTCACAGCTGCCCTGGGAAGGCCGCTGTTTTAAAAACCTTGTTTTTAAGCCCAAAAAGTGATTTCTTTATTATAGCCATGCTCAGAGAAGCCCTCCATGGCTGGGCAAGAGCTGGTTTCCCTCTCTCTCTTACAGCTTCTTCTCAGCTGAGATGCGCAGGACGTGGCCGGCCAGGGTTACCCATCTCCCACCCCTGGGATCCTCGGGGACAATCAGGGACCTGCAAGCTGGAAACCACGGTGCTACCTACTCTGGCAAACACGGAAGCAAAGTCTTGCCCTCAAAAGGCCCACCAGTATGGGGAAGACATGGAAGGAGCAGCAAGGGAGAGAAAAAAATAATAGATGGATGGATGGATGGATGGATGGATGGATGGATGGATGGATGGATGAATACATAGGCAGGCAAATAAGCATTTTAAAAAAATTATTTTTGAATTCCCCAGAGCCTCCTTCTGCCCAGGGGGCATGTAGAGGGTAGGAGGGTCCTCTCAGGAACCAGGAACAGCCCCCTCTTTACTCGGTACGGCCATGGCTGGCAGGGGCAAAACGAACCTGGATGGGAGAGTGCAAAGCAGTGATTGCCAGTGCCCTGGTTGCTTTAACAAGGTAAGATGGGCTGCACATTGGGCCTCTGGAGAAAGTCTAAAACTGCCTGTTATGGACACATTATGGACATGGTTATATACATTTACCCAGCCAGGAGCCCTCGCACAGAGGCAGGCTGGTGGGAGCCACAGGTCGGATGGGTGTTTGGTGGGGATTGTGGCTGATCCCCCCCCTGCAAACCCTGCCCGTGCTCCACAGCCTTCGCCACCTTGGCCTCCCTTTTTCTATCCAGCAAGGAAGCAATGCCGGTGTCTCCAGCCCATTTTGAGGCTTAATTAATATTCACCAAGCGAGATATATATACACATATAGAAGTGCTGAGTAATGTTTTAACGTATCTTCAGTCTCTTGAGAAGAACAGAAGGCTGCACAAGAGCCATCAGTGCCCACTCCCGCAATCCCAGGAAATCAGCCATGTGGGAGATGCCCACACCATCCCAGGGGAGGGTGATGATGGTTGGCATCTCCTGTGCACACACCAGTGCCCCTCACTCCCCAAAGCAGCTACAAACCTGATATTAAAATGCCTTATTTGCTGTGGCCAAGGGAGGAATAAAACGAGCTCCCCGGAGCTCAGCTAAACCCTGATCCATGATGGTGCGGGAGGTGGGCGCCACATCTCCTCCACCTCAGCCCTCCTCGCTGTTTCCTTGCTGTCTTCTACTCCTTTAATCATAGTCCCCCTGAGGTGATGAAGGCTCAGGGTCCTCCTGAGCATCACTGCCCAACGTCGCCCATCGCTGCCCCTTCCTACTCCCCTCTTTTCCGTGGATATTTTGTAGGATCAGGCTTTAACAACAACAAAAGCAGTTCCAGATGCAGCCCAAGTTCCTCCGTATTTGCAATTATATCCAGCTGATTCCTCTCAGGGATTATTACGGGCCACATAAACACACCACGTCTCTCGGAGGACGCTCATCCTCCTACTGAGAAGCAGGCAGGAGGCAGGACAAGGAGGCTCACTCAGGAGACACACACGAAGGCAGCGGATTTGGGGGGGGGCTCGGCTGTGTGGGAGGGGGGAATCAGCCATAAAGGGTAAAAGAATGAGAATTAAAGGGGAGAAAGGGAAAAAAAACCTCCAGTGAGAAGACACAGAATGAAAGAAAAATCCCCGCCACCACCATCCCCCATGAACGGGGGGGTGCCCCCTGTCCCCGACACATCCAGCACCCCGTGGGGGCCCCCACCTTCGCATGACACCCAGCGGAGTGGTGCGGTGACAGGCCTGTGAGACGGGATGCCATCCAGAGGGACCTGGACAGGCTGGAGAAGTTGGGCCCATGTGAACCTCATGAGCTTTAACGAGGCCAAGTGCAGGGTCCTGCCCCTGGGTGGGGGGCTGGATGGGGCTTGGAGCAACCTGGTCTGGTGGGAGGTGTCCCTGCCCAGGGCAGGGGGTTGGAACTGGGTGATCTTTAGGGTCCCTTCCAACCTGAACCATTCTATGAGTCTATGAAGACAAGATAAATTCCACTGGGTAGGTTTGGAGATACTTCTGTTAACATCGTTGTTGGTTTGTGGAGCTTAAAGCAGGAGTAAGGCCCCTTGTCCTTGAGGCCCTTGGTGTTGTTTTTCAAGGTCTCGTTGCCATTTGCACCACCCTGTGCTGGGAAGTGGGGTGTCCATGAGGACTCCAGAAAGCCTGAACCAACAAAACCCTGGTCCCAGTGATGACCCACCTGAGTTTGTGCCAGCAGCTGATGTGATGGTACTATGGTGGGCTTGGGGAAGTGGGGTTGGAGAGAGCATCCAAGACTCACCTCTCTTCTTAGGAGAGCAACATGGTTTGTCCTGTCCATTTGCTACTGTGAAGCACACATCCCTGGCTGGATGTTCCAAAGGTTAAATCTTGAAATACACCTGGAAAAAAGGACTGCGTATACGAGCTACAGTGTCTCATATGATGTATTTAATGTCCCTCATTTACATGCCGACAACTTTGCCATTTCTAAACAATGTTATCATTCATCTTTCTGATGATTAATCAGCACAAGCTTCAAACACTGTTTATCACACTTTGATGCAGCAATCAAACAAGAAAGGCAAGGTGTTACAGAGGTGTTGGCTTCTTTTTTTTTTAAAAAATCTCACAGTATTTACAAAAAGATGCATTTTTTTTTTTTTCTAACAGCATTCTTAGAATTATTCACTCATTCACAATCAGTCATTGTACAAAAACATCAGTCAGAAACAGGTTTCAAAATACATCCACCCCCGCTGCATAGTACACAGAAAAATAGGCTGGAGTCAAGGCACTCGATTTCTGAATGAGAATGTGAACTGATTCAGAGGTACGACATTTCCGAGGAAGAAAGGTGCACTTCTCCAAAATTAATTACCTGTGGTTCTCCTGAAGCTAATGAGCTTCTGGCAGGGCTACCGTCAAATTTCCCTTTCACAGTTCAAGTTATCTTTTGAGGTGTAAGCACGATGCTGGCCCTCAGGTCAAACGAATCATATTGCAATGAAAGGATTTATTTTGCCGTATTTGCGTCTGGACACGGCCACGAACGAGTTACACAAAGGAATCCCAGGGATCAACGTGGGCTTCCCGTGTCATGGCCCATCCCTGGAACAACTCAATGGACCCCATTTGTTATTTCCCGTTTCTGCTGGTATAACTGGGAATCTGAACATCGCCTTACACTTTTTGGATCTTATCTTCTGTAGGAGGACACTGGGTTCTGCTCACTGTAAGAGTTAAAGTGACAGGCTGTGGAGGGACTGGCGGGCGCTGACTGTACCTATCCTGTTGATTTTCAAACAAAACTTTGGAATTTAGTCATTTGCTTATCTTGTATACTGGTAATTTTTGCTCTTTAAAAATGTGCTCCAGTGAATTCACTGAGCCTGGTCCATTAAAGAGCAACAGGGAACTCTGAACAATAGGTGCTTGTTTTACAGCTACTGCAAATGCTTCGAAAGCACTAAATTGCCTTTTATACTGAACAGTCTAATAACAAAGACTGATTTTCTCCCCCCTTTTTTTTTTCCCAATTGATTTGATGGTTCACTTGAGCTTTAAAAACACATTACATAAATCTTTACAGCTATTACAGAAGTCTTTTGTCAAGTTTAATTTGGTGCTTGGTTTTGTTTTTTTTTTTTTCCACGGTGTAATCACTCACCCTTAAACTCACTGTACCACACACACCTGGATCGTGCTTGACTCTGGATCCATGGGAATCAGAAGTCCTAGAGGTTTGGGTTTTGGTTTGGTTTTTGTTTTTTTTTTTTTGCACGAGGAGGGACCTAAATCCTTCCAAAGGCAGTTTGTCAGGGAAAGCTCCTGGTTGAGAGGTATATCAGAAAATGCACTGAGCGCTCCCAAAGGCATTGCCAAAGGCCACAAGAGGAGAGGACACTTTGCAGGAGGAACACCCTGTCCTGGCTTGAGGACCACCCAAACCACGGCAGACCCTTACAGCCCTGTTCTAGACGAGCTTATTTCATAGCAGAAATGTAAGGATGGAAAAATGACCCACCATGGCATCCATCCCAGTGTGTGACACCAAGGACTGTGACAACTAGAAGATTAAACCATTAGGAGTAATTAATCCTCTGAGCTAACAGACCGTGGTGCTGGCTTTGCCCCAGCCCCAAGGTGGATCCATAGCTGTGCTGGAGTGAATGAGTAGGGCAAAAAAAATCAGGTTTTTCAAGGATTTAATATATCTGCCGTGTTGATGTTTTCAGGATACCTCATCCATTTGACTTAACCACCAGAGGCATTACCTCCGACAACAGTTCCATCCTCTCCTGCTGTTTAACTTTGCCGTTTCAACTTTGTTTTGGCTTGATATCCTGCGGTGGAAACCTTAGCTGGGATTAAGGGAGAGGGTGGGAGATCCACCAGTGCAGACCTCTCTCCCTGCCGCAGAATAAAAGGGGATATGCTGCTCGCCAGGCGGAGGAGTAGAGAGCAAGGCTGGTAGAAAAGCAATTAAGTGTTGAAAAAAACCTTCAGAAATGCAGTTAGGCAGGCGCAACAAAAAAAAACCCAACCCCAAATCTGAGCAGATGATACTATCTTCACCAGGGAAAGCAGAGAGGCTGTTAAATGCGAGGTTTCCTCATCTTACTTTCTCCCGACCCCTGGGCTGTTTCCCTTTTCTGCTGGTTTCAAAGTGGAGGATTTCTATGGCTCTCCCCTTTCCCAGCCTTCTGCCCCGCTGTGGTCCACGAGGAAAGCCCAGCCCTGGAGACCTGCCGGGCCAGGGCTCACTTTGGGGAAAAAGAAGAAGGAGGAAAGGCTGAGAGAAGTAGGATGGTCTCGCTGTTCTCCTGCTGATCCACCGCTCTCGGCCCTGTGATTCCTCAGCAAAGCACTTGGCTCTGAAGAACGGGTCGGTAAAGACAGGGCTTGGCTGGGACTGTGAGGAGAAGGTGGAGATGGAGCTGGAGATGAAGGAGTGAATCAGAAAGAACCCAATTAGATGCACAGAGGTCCGTCTCCACCCCTGAGCTTCTCGGTACCAGGAGCCAGGGTGAGCCTCTCAGTTAAAGATGCTGGAGTAAGACGTGTTTGATGCTCAGAGATCTCCACGTGAAGCCACCATAAAATTTTGTGGATGGCCGGCCGGGATTCCGTGCTGTAAATCTAAAGAGTAGCCACACGGACCTTCCCGGCTGTGCTTAGAGCAGCACAAAACCTGGCTTCATGTTCTAACCCCTGCTGAAGCAGGGTGAGTGGGATTCACATCTGGTGGAGCACCGCGGAGGAGCGCACTCTATTAATGAAGCTATTATTCAAATCAAAAAATAAAATAAAATAAAAAAAAATAACCAAACCGAAAAAGAGAAGGATGAAGTTGCTGGTGGCACTGACGGACGTTGTTCGGGGATCAGGGTGAGGAGATGTGCCCGGTGAAGAGGGAGAGCAGAGCCAGGGCCAGGGCGCAGGCGGGGAGCGGAGCCGGGGGGGACGCGTTGCGGAGCATACACTCCACCCTGGACCAGGAGCCGTTGTTGGGCAGCGGCTGTATCCCCGCCAGGTGGCACATGATGTTGTAAACATCCACCGATCGGATGGGAGGTGCTCGGAGGTTGGGTCGGAAATCTGCAGGGGAAACAGGCGGAGAGGGGTGCTGGGGTCCTAGGGCTGAAACCAGGGGTGCTTAGGACAAGAGGGAGCGGGGCACAAACTTGAACATAAGAATTTCCACCTAAACATGAGGAGGAACTTCTTTCCTGTGAGGGTGGCAGAGCCCTGGAAGAGGCTGCCCAGAGAGGTGGTGGAGTCTCCTTCTCTGGAGACATTCAAACCCCACCTGGACACGTTCCTGTGCAACCTGCTCTGGGTGGACCTGCTCTGGCAGGGGGTTGGACTAGATGATCTCCAGAGGTCCCTTCCAACCCCATGTGATTCTGTGATGCTGCGGGACAAGGGCTTTTTCCCAGGGCTTACCTAGCAGGCTGGGAGGAGGCACGCTACACAATTCACAACATAGCTCAGCAAAAACATCTTCAATGGTTTTACCTGTTATTTTTACGCCTAGCCCTATTCTATTCTAAAAACTGCAAAAGAAAAATTAATTCAATTACTAAGTACAAGAGCGACTTCACTGCCTGCACTTGGTAGATTTAATAGCCTGAAGTAATTGCGTCGTGCAGTCTGCTTCCCTTCCCTTCCCGTCCGCATCCGCAGCCTGGGGCTCGGCAGTTTTTAAAGGGATGGATGAAGTGGGAATCTGGGAGTCCTGCATCCCACAGGTGGGTGAGGAACGCTGCAGCCTTCCCAAAGGAAGCGCTTTTCCTCGGGGAGTCCAGATCCATGGACAAAATCCACGTGCTTCAAATAGAAATTCAAAAAAAATTGGGCCACTCGCTCTTGGAAAATCGAGGGCGAAAGGGATAGAGTGAGGGCGCTGGGGGGTCGGAGAGGGGCTGAACAAAGCCCTTCCCGTCTCCCTGCCCCGTTTCTCCAGCCGTGAGACGGACACACAGGGAGAAACTTTCCTGGCATCGAGGCACAGTGAGGAAATCCTGCCATCTATTTGCAATTTGGGGGCGTCGCAGAGTGCCGTGCCAGGGTTCCTGAGGTGCCAGGGCGGCATCCCGAGATGCAGGGATGGGGCAGGGGCCGTGGTGGGGAGAGGGACAGCGGGGATGGTGGCACTGTACCTGGCCCGTAGGCGATGAAGAAGGCTCTCATGTCCATGAGCTCGTTGTCGTAGCCGTGCCAGCCGTTCTGCCAGGCCTCCTTCTTCCCCGTCCCGTTCTCCCAGAAGGGCAGCTTGTCCCTGCTCTGGGTGGCAACACGCCAAGCACGGTTAGTGCCACCCTCTGCCACCACCTGCTGTACCACCCCATCAGAGCCCCAGCTTTGCCACCCGGCTGAGCGGGGAGGACAGCTTTCTGCCTCTCGCTCGTCTAAATTTCCGCCTTGAGCACAAAGTATCACAACTATATGTGACACCTGGGGGCAAGGTGGTGTCCCTCTCCCACCACATGCCACCCGGTGCCATGGATTTGGTGGTTCTGCTCAACACGCCGTTGCCAGCGCAGAAAAATAAGCCGGTTTTGCTCCCTTTGACTAATCAGCCTGAACAATACAAATATCACCCCTACTATATACTTTCTATTTATTATTATTATTTCTTCTCCCCGCCTGTTTCAGTATTAAAGCAATGAGGTTCCACCAGGGAATGCAGGCTCAGACCGAAGAGGGCCTCCCTTTTCTCCCTGGCATAGACCACTCTCAGTTTTCTCTCCCTGCTCCATGGATCCAGGCTTTAATAATTTGTCATCATAATTCTTGTTTTTCCTTGCCCATATTGCACTTAAGCCGTACTTTTAAACTCCTTCATCGCTTTCTCCTGCTCCGTATTAACAGCTCTCCCAGCAATAGTCCCTCCTCATCCTGCTGGGAAAATGTTCCTGAGCTCCTTGCTGGGAAAAAACAACCAAGCCAACAACTTTCCAGACACATCCCCTTTGTCTCTCAAGAAAAAAAAAAAAAAACAACCCCAAAACCCAAAAAAGCCTTATTTTTCAAACAGCTTATAGCTATCCAGGAGCCGACAGAGAGTTAAACCACCCCGTGAGCGTGACAGGGAAGAGCTGAACACCAGTTCTCTTCGGTGGTTTGGGCAGGAAGTATAATAGAAGGCTCAATTATTGCTTTAAAAATATGACAGGAAACTTTCATTTTCACATCCCATTCGCGGATAATGAAAACGTACCGAGGAGAAGGAAAAATCTGACAGCATTAATGAGAGGACATTCTTGAAAATCAGAAACAATGGGAAGGAATGGGCAGAGAGACAGAAGTAATTACCATAGCAGCAGTGTTTGCTGCACTGTTATTAAGGTTTGTCAGAGTTTCAATGATTTTTTTTAAGTGCTTTTTTTTTTTTCTTTTTTTTTCCCTTTTTTTTACAGAATATGTAAAAATGTTCTGTGCTGAACTTCCGCACAAAAGAGTTTAGTTGTAATTTTTTAAAATAATTTTTGCAAAAATGTTTCAAATTCCTTC
>QJSC01018489.1:617254-664002 GCA_003697955.1 Calidris pygmaea | reverse complement strand
TCTTGACTATTTAACTTTGTCTACCTCCACCACAGACACCTTGCCTTTAGGCTCGTTTAAGCACAGCAAGATTTGACATTAGTTTTGTAGTCAGCCCAAGTAAAGGATGTAACACCTCAGCTCAATGCCCAGCATAGAATCCTACATTTTTCTTACTGTTTTCATATATTGCACCTTTTCACATTCATGTCTAAGTATTTTGCTTCTATATTTTACCTCTGCTATGAACCATCCTTCCTCGGCCACGAGAGTTAGAGGAGACACAAATTTTCCTTTTTTGTAGAAAAACCTGTCTGGAATATCCTGTATGTTATAAACGTCCATGTGTTCCACAGCTTTCAACTTCTGATATATCTGCAAAGAAAACAAATGTTAGGACACCGTATGGCTGCAAAGAGAGTACACGCACCGATGGGTACATGGGACCCCTTGAATTTATAAAACAGCAAATCCCCTTTGCTGGCTAATCATCAAACTGGGACTTTGCTGGTCCAAACATGACAACTGTGCAAAACCTGCTCATGTGGTTTAGGAGGTTCTGGAAACTTGGATCATAATCACATAGGGATGCATGAATTCATGTATTATATATATTTATAATACACGCACTCACAACGGTGTGCATGTGAGTATATCAGCCTACAGAGAGAGACCAGCAGAAACCAAATTATCAGGGGAGACAGTAAGCTCAAAGTGATGAGGGATGCTCAAAGGCACCGTGTGGACTGATGCGGAAAAGGGATATTGCCTTTCGCCTCTGCCACTGGCTCCCTCTTTGAACAATTAATGTCACCTCACCTATGTTTCTTACACTTAACCAGGCAATTCCTACCAAAGGGTTTGAAGTTTTAATTTTAGAAGGCTCTGGGGAGACCTTAGAGCCCCTTCCAGTCCCTAAAGGGGCTCCAGGAGAGATGGGGAGGACTCTTGAACAGGGAGTGGAGCCACAGGACAAGGGGGAACGGTTTTAAACTGAAAGAGGGGAGATTTAAATTAAATATTAGGGAGAAATTCTTTGCTGTGAGGGTGGTGAGAGCCTGGCCCAGGTTGCCCAGAGAAGCTGTGGCTGCCCCATCCCTGGAGGTGCCCAAGGCCAGGCTGGATGGGGCTTGGAGCAACCTGGTCTGGTGGGAGGTGTCCCTGCCCAGGGCAGGGGGGTTGGAACTCAATGATCTTTAAGGTCTCTTCCAACCCAAACCATTCTATGATTCTCTAAGTTATCTGCTTCAGAAGGACACCCTGAGATTAATCAGCCAATGCCTATGGCTCTGAAGCTGCACAGTGCTGTAACAAGCGGTTTATCAATATTAATCATACCGTCTGGAATATAATGACAAAAATGTGGTTCAAACCCAAATTATTCAGAAAAATACTTTAAACGCCTAGAGAAGATGATCATGTGCCATAAAGGAGGTGGTTATTGGAGTCCCCAGAGCTTATATTGCTCTTCTGCTTAAATATAAATAATGTTCAGGAATAAACAGCAAAGAATGCAACAAGAATGAAAGGTCCTTCACTGGTCCTGTAGCAAAGTTCCCCCTTGGGTGTGTGATGTGTGTGTATATGTGCAAGAGTTGTGCAGCGACATACAGTCACCACAGGGAGGGACTCGGCCCAACCCTCCCACCATCACCTGGTATAGAGAGTGGTCCTGGTGTTCCACCAGAACCTCTGGTGCTTCAGAATGGGACAACTCTTACATGCGATGCCGCTGCATTGTGATACAACCTAATCCCTAAACAAGCGAATTAAGACTAGAGGAATCTGGCCATTGGGAAAGAGAAAACCAACTTTATTTAGCTCTAAAAAGCAGCGTTCTGGTAAGAAGTCCTACAAAGAAATGAAGGAAGAAAACCAAACCGTGGTGTGAGGCGTTGCAGTTATTCTCCTTAGGGATATTAGGCTGTTTAATGAGGGAGAAGCATGTGCCTAAGAGCTTTGTTGGATGAAACCCCATGTCCATGTGAAGTCGTGACTTATACTTGCCCTTGCTTGAAGGCCTGGCCGGCAAAAATAGGGATCTATGAGCTACGACCGAGGAAGGAATATATAAATTCTGTGATCCCTTGCACGAACTTTGAGTGCTAGGCTCGTGCACGCCTCTAAGGCAGCTTTGAGTCCTGGCACTAATTTGAAATGTTCACAATATCACAGCTATGCAATTCTTGGAGAGCCTGTCTTGGGTGCAAAAATTAGTAAGTGTTCTCTTCAAAAAAAAAATGGCACAAGCCACAATACACTGGAACTGGCCCAAATATAATATAGAAAATAAAATCACTCACCTAGAACACAGACTGCCAATTTTGTACATCCCCTCATCTTTGTTCTGAAGACAGCAATAATGACTTCTCATGCATTGGTTTCTGGTTAAACTATAACGTACTAGTCTATTAGTTACAGATGCTGCATTTTCACTCTTTTTAAGTGGTTTCCAAATTTTTTTCTGTATTGTTTTAATTTGTCACTCAAAATCCTCCAGTTCTAGCCTTGGGCTTTTATGGTTGATTCAGTCCAACATGCTTATTCATCAAAATTCTTCAAAGGAGAATATTGTAAGAAATTTATTTTTTGTACTTCTGGCCTAATGGAGTTAATTCCTCAAACTCAATGGGAGTTTACTGGAATATGAATGCCTGACCTCCTCCAGACTATTTGAAAATTTCAGCTAGGGTGTCAATAAATTGACTAATATGTATATAAAATCCTATAAACAGATTTTGAGCTAAAATCTTTTAGCTATTTACCAGAAGCACATAGCGGTGGAGTTTGAAAGCACGCATCTGTTCTAAATAACGGTGAAGATCATGCTTTTTAATTTGCCTGGTGTGGCTTTCCTTCAGAAACCAGTACCACAAGAGTGTCCCAGGATCCAGGTCTGATTCCCGATCAGAGCCTCAGGCTGATTTTTACACACATCCCTTAAGAGCAGGATTTGGATTTTACGAGCAAACAAAAGACAAAATTGTCATAAAACCCAAGGAAATGCAAAATTAAACAAATATGAATAAGCTGTACTTACCTCCGCATGCTTCTCTGGAGCTGGCCAGAGGCTCACAACAGGACCTCGGTCCTTCATTTGTATGGTGTCGCTCATATTGATGTAGTTTTTCAGCTCGATCACTTTGTCGGCCCAAGAGATGTCTGTCATCCCGTGATCGGAGAAGAGGATGACGTTGAGGTCATGCTGAAGACCTTTGCTCTGTGAAGCGAGGGGATGACAGCCGTTACGGCCAAGTAAGCGTTTTACACCGTCTGTGCCCACTTGCAAATTTTAAAACACATTAGACCTCCGCTGATTTAGGGGAAGTTGGCCAGGAAGAGCTTTCCCACCATCAGTAATGGTGGACATCCACTTGCTGCCCTGGAAGAGTCTAAGAGGTTAGCACCAAAGAGAGATTTGCCAAAATAAACCCACCCCCCTGCTAAACAACCAGACGCTACAGGCCAGTCCCACAAACCAGTTGTCCCAGTTGGTCTTAAACTGGTTTTTATCCCACTGTTCTTCACCTGTAGGCCAAAATGGTTGGGGAAAAACAACTTGGTACCACCTGTGGCAGAGGTGTTGCCATCTTCTCCTCCCAAACACAATCACCGAACATTAGAGTCTCTATAATTTAGTGAAATTGGATATACATATTCCTCTCCTCACTGAAACACATGAAAAACTCTAATGTGTATTTATCGTTGGCAGAAATATTCATGTAACTGACATTTACCCAAACGCCTGGTGTCCTCCTTTCCTCACTGCAAAATCATTTAGATAATGTTTATTAAAAAAATAAAAGTCTAAAGTACAGAGTTCTGGGTGATGCCATAAAAAAACCCAACAAACCGGCTATAAAAGTTAATTGTCTGGTTTCACAAACCTTAGGAAGCGAGAGGTTTTGATTCGTTTGCCTACTATAAATCCCAGCTGGCAGCGCAAGTTACAAACAGAGCAACGCGTATATTGGTTTATGGCTTCCCGGGGCTATTGGTATAATAAACCACTCGGAGGATTATAACGCCATCGACGAAAATAAAAATCAGGGGAATGGTGCCTTGACTTCCACGTGATCTCGGTAGCCTCTGTTTCTCAGGAGATAAAAGTTTACAGCCAACGCATCCAATTAAACAGGCATTAAACAGGCTCCCGGCAGTGCCGCAAATAGCAGTTTCAAAAGCCTTTTCCAAACGCCCCCAGGAGCTGGGTTTTTCGGAGGCCACTCACCTTGATGAGGCTGATCATGTTGCTCAAGGCTTTGTCCACCTCCTTCAAAGCGTTCTTCCGCTGCTGGGACGAGGGGCCGTAGTGGTGGCCTTCCACGTCGATGCGCTCGTAGTATATGGCGGCCATCTCGGCGCTGCCGTTGCTGGAGGAGGGGAAGGAGTCAGAGGTTGACGCACATGGAGACCTCCCCGCTGCCGGTGGTATTGTCCTCACCGGCACGTAGAGCCACGAAACCCCATTTTCTGCTTCCAGCCACTGCTTTCCTACCCTCTGTCTCGCATCTGGGCTCGTTATTCATGCCCACAGCCTCCTGGACCACCACCGGAGGTGCCAGGTAGAGATGTCCATGTGCCAGCAGAGGCTGGCCTGGCAGCCCTCTCCTACCTCTTCAAATTAAGAAGGCAGCTTTTCCTTTAAGGACAAAGAAAGACCCAGAAGAAATACCAATTTCTGTGCTGAATATCCTTGTTAAAAGGATTGTGGGCATTACCAGTCAAATGGGCTTTAATTAAAGTTTGGCGCTTCTGGCTTTCTCCTGTGTGAGGTCTCCCAAACCACTGAGGTCAACTCAGGACGGGCTCCTCCACGACCTTGCAAAATCCCAAGTGGTATGAACTGGGGTGAGATTTTAGATGTTGGTTTGTTGTTTTTTTTTCAGGAATATGACCAAAGGGAAACTAAGGTAGTCTCAGAGTTGCACAAGTTGAGCTGATCACACGTTTCTGCACTGAATGCCCTCAGCCTAATTAGCGGGGATTGCGCATACATCAGTGCTTAATTACATTTTCATGACCACTTTACAGTTCACTGTGAAGCTCCCTGAGAGCAGTCGTGTGGATAAAATCGCAAATCTATGCTCGTAAAGTTCAAACCCAGCCTTTTCCTACTGTACTTAATGTACGACAGGGTGTGCCATCCATAATACATGCCCTCATCCAGATCAAGACCCCTACAAAAAGACTTTGTGTGATGTCCTGACAGGTCCAGCTTCTCTGATTAAAGACGCCCGAGCAATCTGGTGTAATGAGTGAGACAGAAGAGAAAAAAAACATCAGAGGTGAGGGACCGAACGAATGAATTAGAGTCTTTCATTTGCATTTGTAAGCTTGCTGAAGGCCTCAGAAGAGCAGTCCTGTAGGAAGCTGAAGGTCTCTGCTGTGGTGGGAATTTCTCCACCTCTCTCTGGCCCTGCAGAACAGTGTTCTTTCTTGCTCTTCATGATCTTAAATTCATTCAAATGAAGCAGCCCTTCCCTCCCCTCAGTTTCATGTTAAGCATTGCTTTCCATCTATATTAGGCATAAATTAACTTCTAAAATTTAACCCTGCAATTTCCATACTGTATACACACTCCTTGAGCCTATTGAAAGAGTTTTCTTCCACTGCAGTGCTTGCATTAATCAGCTATTAGACTGCTTTGTGTCTTCTCACCTGTAACTAAATGATCATTTTGACCAAGACAGAAGCTAAGAAAGAAATTTATTGCATTAAACAAGGGGTCTTATTTAGGCTGTGGTGGGCTTTCTCCGGGAGGGCTCAGGGCTGGAAGGATGAATGGTCAACTTTGCATGTAACTTCAATGGGACAAGCTCCAGTTAGGTGGTGGGCTTAGGAGTTTGCAGGGTTGGGTACAGCACACCCAAGAGCTTGTAAGATTGAGTTTGACTTTGTTTCCATTTTTTTTTTTGCCTGTTTTCCTAAGAAAACTAGGCATCTCTAATAATGGATTGCATGGTAGAAGTACTCCGTCTTTCTAACTGTGTGTTAGTCCTGCCTTCTCCCATCACCAGCAACTTTCAAAAGAAACGGCTAAGGAAGCCTTGCTGAATAAAGTTGGATGGCATCGACGGTCAAACCAAAAATGGTTTTGTATTTTATCAATAGTTGGTGATACGTATTGATAAAATACTTGATATTGATAGTAATAGCAGTACTTAATCAGTACTTGTTTGCAAATGCTGAGCAAACTTCATGATACCTGTAGAGGAAGGCACGTAGATGACAACAGCCCTTAAATTATAGTTGTGGAAAAGACATAAGGGAGGTTTTAGATTTACTTGTCAAGAACAGCTGCTTAACTTAGTTTTGAATATTTTTGGTCTAAATAATGGTCTCAAAGCACTTGTTTGAAGAGACTGGAGAATATTCCTGAAGGATGGTTTCCTTTGGTTGCAAGAGCAGCGCAGTGGCTCCCTGATGAGTTAGGTTCTCCTGTTCTTGCAGAGGGCAATGATAAAACTCCCTTCAACCCCGGTGAAGTTAAGGTGGGTCAGGATGTTCCTGTGCCCAAACTCAACCCGTAGGCCACCACGCCACAATAAATGGCTTACTCTCTCCACCCTGAAGTCCCAGTAAGGTTTGCTAATGGTGGGAGCACCAGTGCAGCTCATTAACCACTAATACCTGCCATCAGGGCAAGCCAGCAAGGCCCTGCTCCAGGCACTGTGCCCTCCCCACGGGCTGTTTTCCCACACACAGCTAGTGCCAGCCTCAGCCTAATGGCCTTTTTCAATTAGTTGGGGTGTGGAAAGCAAACACGTTGGATTTGCCAGCCTTTGAACAGCTTCAAGAGCCAGAAGCCTCTTGCAAAGGATGTAGGCGACAAATAAAACACAGCTCAAGACTCTTCTAACCCAGAGATGCTAACTCCTCCTAAGTGAATACGCCTACAGCAAAGGCATTTCAGAGGCTTCACTTCTTACGGGCTGGCCCAGAAGCTCTGAAAATTGTTTGCTGAATTTTGAAGGACCAAACAAAGAGGATGAATGAGAGAAAGGGCAAGGGAAACCTACCTGATTTTAAACCTGTTCATTCTCTACCCACCTTTCTTACTGTAAGTCCCTGCAGCATTCACACCCCCAACTGATTATTAATTTTATCGATGATGCCTCCTTCTTCCTCTTTCCTGCCTTGCTGCAGACAGGGCACTTAGTTTAAAGAAGAGGAACCCAGGCAGAAATTCAACAGGGATGGTGTAAATGGACATCAGAGACGGGACCTCCCATGGCTCAGGATGATCTGTCAGATTTGGGCTCTTCAGCAGGCTGTACCTGCTGTTTACGGCAGACGTGGTGGTGGCAGGGATTTGCTCTTTCTTAAAATCGCCAGTTTTCACCTCTTGCAAGCTTCCCACACTCTTGTGTCCCTGCCCTTTTCTTCTTTTCCACCAAAAGCAGCAGCAAACAGCCTTGGGGCCCTGGGGTGAATTAGCTGCTGAAACGTTCTCAATGGGTCCAGCTACCCAAACGAGCAGCTTGAAGGGCAGGAGCTTTTAGCAGTCTGTGCCTCGCTTTTAATCATGTTGACAATTACAAAGCTGCAAGCCATCCCGAGCAGCCTTATGCACCTCGCTTCATAGAAACCAGGCAGGAAGCTTCAGGCATATCCTGACTCATCCCCAAATCATACCCGACCTAAAAGCTTTCTATGGTAATTCCAGATTTACCACCAGAAGTCAGAGCTGGATTCAGTTTTCCATTCCCTTTTTTATTCACTGAATTAAAAGTGTTGCAGAAGCTCCAGAAAGCCTCCTATGGCATATATGACCTCCTCATGTCATGTGCAGATAAGTTTGTTAAAATTGAAGCTAAATCATTTCAGCATCAAGTGTCTCACATGTTCTATAAGAGCTTCATGTTGTTTACAGCATGGACATGCTGTAAACAACACTGTGATTTGTGATCATCTTTGCAGCCAGACCCAGTGTGTAACTGGGAGCAACATCTCCAGCAGTGCTCTCATCATTTTGGAGCCTTTATTTCGAGGACAATCAACGCTCAGCAGCTGAATATGAAACTTTTCAGATTCAAATCGCTACGGCAGTTCCCAAGCAGGAAAGCAGAAGCATATCCTAGGATTGGATAAATTATGGAACCAACAAGGTCTTAAAAGAGGAAGCTTAGTTATAGCCCAGGCACATGGCGGTGCAATCTTCCCTGGTTTTACAACCTATGTGGAATTGTCCCATGTTAATGTCTGGATGAGAGATGGTGGAACTGGGAAGCCAGGCGTGGAGCATACGCTTTTCCTAGGAGTTTTTGGAGAGAGATATTCCCATCATTCGGGCTAGATTGTCATTGTAGGTCCCTTACAACTGAACTATTCCATTATATTCTATTCTGTTCTCTTCTACTCTACTCTCACATTTGCACAAAAAGACTGCCCACTCCGAAATCATTGTACTTGAGATGTTCCAAATTGCCAAAGAAGCCCAAGCATCAGCCTCATAAACAAGTGACCGGAGCTGAATTTCAGAACTTCCAAATTCCCAGGAGCTCTCTCTAAATCCAAGCATTTCAGAGTCTTCTCTTGCAGGTCAGTGAACAGATACTCAAAGACTGAGCTGGAATTTTTTTGAAAGAGCAAATTAAAAATAGTAAGTTGGGATGTCTCCTCTGTGTTGTAACCTACACATGACAAGAGGAGCACATCTTTCCATATGAGGGTCTGTTTCCGTAACGGTCATGTTTCTACAACAGTACTATCAACCAGTCTCAGCCTCCATCTTCCTACCTGGGAGCCAACCCTGAAAACCACCCCAACTGACAGTAAACCCAAATACTCATCCTTGGGAGAGGAAACCCCACCAGCCCGGAGACGCACCGCAGAGACTCCAGAGCGTCGCTGATGGCGTCCGCAAAGTTTTTGTCTGTGGGGACGCTGAAGTACTCGCGGCAATAACTTGGTCGGACTCCGAGGATTTCCACCTCGCAACCTACGAGTGAAAAAAACACCACGCGGTAAGCCCCGCTGTTCCGCCATGATCGCAGACCCCACGCCGCGGGGTCCAGGTTCAGGTTTCCCCATGACATTACTTCCCTGACACCTTCCCTGCAGGAAAACTGGTGGTTGGGAAGGGAAAAGGAGAAAGAGGTTGGCTTGAGGAGTGCTTGTAGCAAACCGTACCTTGGATGCTTGTATTCCCCTCTCTAAGAGGGAAGGTCTCTGCACCTCCCCACGATAAAACCCTTGATTCCTTTGTGGCAGACGGTTTCCACGTAAATCTCTAGCTTTTTTTCATTTTAACTAGTGCAGCCACACCGCCTTGTTTCCAGGCTTCCAACGTAATAGATTTAGATATTGTTCCCTGAAAGTTCAGCAAATACTTTCCAGTTAGACACGCTGTATCTTGGGCCGTAATATCCTCTATAAACCGCGTTTTATTATGTGATACTGGCACTCCGTGATTAAATCTGTTTCCCAGGAGGTCTTATTAAAACAGTATAAACCAATTAACTCTCTTGGTAACTTGCAGCCTTCCTTGCAAAATACAGGCTGTTTTGTGGCCCAGAAATTTATGGCAACAAATCCTACAGGAGAACATGGCCCTGAACACATAAAAACATGTTTTTGTGGGTTTTTTTGCCCTTTTGCTCTCTGGTTACTATGCTGCAGAATAACATTAATATTTTAAAGAACTGTGCTTTCAGAAACACGGGATTCATGCAAATTATCTTTTGAGAGCTCCAGAGTCCTCCCATCACAGTTAGGCATTTTCTGGTGTATTCCTGGGGCATAAGAGGGAAAAAAAAAAAAAAAGGAGATCTTTTGCAAAATGGCCTCTGTATACAGCAATACAGTCAGGTGGAAAAGGCAACTCTAAGCCATAGCCCTAATCTGCCTACATTTGGGTCACTTTGCTTCTCCTTTGGGATGAAAGGAATAGCCATTAAGGCCTGCCAGAAGTTGACTCATTGCTTGGGGAGGGAGAAGGTTGAACAGGAGGTGGAAGCGCTGAGAAGACACGAGAGCAAGCAGAGGTGCTTTCAGGGATGATTTGGACTGGTTTGCTTCCTGGGACACTTGGTGAAGAGAATTTGTCGGTGTCTTGCATCTCAGCCCGCGTGAGCTCACATCCCTGAGGTGCAACCCTGGGGAATGGGCAAAAGCACACCACTTCCAGGCTAAGCTGGCTAGGAGACTTCTGGTTATGACTTCTCAGGAGCACCATGAAAGGCTACAAAAACTTAAATATTTGAGCTTAGGAAATTTAAAAAAAAACTTCACTGACTTGCAGAAAGCCAGATAAGTCAGACGGAGGTTACCCTTTCCAAAAGTTAAAGAGCCCTAGCACACACGAAAGACTCAGTCTCTTCCCTCAGTGGTCCATGGTGGCAGCTCCGAGGTCTCCACACTCTTTGTGTGCTTCAAGGGACCCCCATCTACTACAGAATCACAGAATTGCAGGGTTGGAAAGGAGCTTCAGAGCTCATCTAGTCCAACCCCCCTTGCCAAAGCAGGGTCACCTACAGCAGGCTGGACAAGAACGCATTAAAATTAATTATTTGTAAGAATTAATTATTTGCAACAATAAACAGAACATGTAGTTAACTAATTTACTTTTCTATGAAAAACATATTTAAATAATTTTGAAACCTTATCTAAATTTGTCTTTATAAAAATTGTGGGAGTGTGTGATGGTGCTCACCTTTTGTTCTTCCCCTGCTGCCCCAAACTTCTATGACTTAATTCCCCCCTTTCTGCATGGAGATACTTCAGTATTTCCCTCCCCACCACCAAAAGTAATCTGCAACCTTGAGCCTGCAGGTAACTTGACAAGAACTGACTCCATACCGTCCTGCAGTAAAACCTCTATACATCTCTACTCGCCACCTTCAAGAAATTACGTTGCTGCTACCTAACCAAATCATCAAAAAAAGGTATTCCAAGATTGACCTGAAACCATCTCCAGGAAGCAGAAGCCTTTGCCCCCTGCCCTGAAGGTGTGAAGTTGGAGTCTTCTGCACAATGTCCTGGGTGCTACCAGCAGCAAAACATGGGTTCCCAGGAGGTGATGCTCCCTGGGCTTTGCTACAATTTCCAGGACTGACCTGGAACTTCAGATCCAATTTCTCCTCTGACACTTGAATCTGGGAAAAGATTGGCTCCAAAGCCAGGCAAGAAATTAAGGAGCCATTTGGGAACACGTTGGAAATGCCTAGTATTTTAGTTCAGGGGATGATTGCTCATTGCCAATGACTAATATGATGATTTTGCCTCTTTTTTTCCTCTTCAGATACTGACATCAGATTATAATTTTCTCAGATAGCGTTCCTCAGAATTACTCATGAGATAATTTTAACTGGAAGCATTAACCTCTTGGGGATCTGGAATATTTTAGGTGCTCAGATATCTTTGCTATTTCTAGATTGTCAAATGATGAGCATGACATAAAGGACTACAGAGGCAGCAACAATTAGAAATCATCTTGGCCACTAAATATTGGTCTTCAAGTGTGCGGTTCATTGGCAGTAACACTGAAAATTCACACTGTTTAGATCCCAAGAGCTTCCTTTTTTCTTTTTTTTTTTCAGTCTCTGTGATGAACAGAACATAAAATTGGATATTTGATATTAAGGCTTGTTACAATTCTGAAATACTGGCTATGAAGACCCTTTAATATTTAAATATCATTTTGGTAGAGGCCAGGACAGATGGTAAATTTTCTCATTTAAGTATTATGAGAAAGGAAATTCAAAAAGGTTTGGAGCCAGACAAAGGGAATGTTAAGTTTTTTCTTGTTTAAACTACAAATAGATGAGCTGCATTTACTAAGATGTAATGTTAGATGCCTTTCTGCACAGTTTTGTATGATGCTAAACCTTTGTTTAAAAACCTGAACTACTGGAGCAGGAGTAAGGAGACTTCCTTCGCAGTGATGTATCTGCTCCTCTTTATCTATCTGACACAGAGACCTGAACCTCTGCCAGCTTTAAATTGCATTTCTAAACATTGATTTAACAGTCGGACACTTCATGTCATAACAGAAGGTTTTTGAAAACTTTCCAGGCGAGCTCCACGGTCTGGTAAATGTTGTGTTTAAATGTTGAAAGGTTGGATTTAGAGTCTTTTTTTTTTTTTGTGGGTCGTTTGTTTTTTTTCCACCCCTTTCTCTCATTTTGGTGCTGAGCAAAGACATCGCTGCGCTCCAGCTGAAGCGGCTGCGTAGGCTGCTGAAGAATGAAGGAGTTTGAAGGTCTGGGATGACACCACCCACCGGGCTGAGCGTGAGGAGCAATGTAAAGCTTCGGCTTTGGTGGGACCACCAGGATGCTCTGGCGCTCCTCTGGGGCTTCTCCATCCCCTGGAGCAGCAACGCTTCCGACAGGCAAGCTGGGCTGCACGTTTCACCCCATGTATGGCACTAACTGGTGCGTTTTACTCAGCAAACAGTCAGAAAATACATGACTTTTTCCCCAGAAATGCCTTGGAGAGCAGAAATGTCCTAATAAATGCTGTGAAGAAAGCAGAGGAACATCCCCTACAAGCCAACTGCTTGCGTTTTGGCCCAAGCGGCGGCTGGGACACCCCCGGCGCAGTGGTATTTTGGCTCCTCCACTTCTAGAGGCAGGAGATCCCAGAGGAATTCTGCCCGCAAGGTTGTCTTTGCCGTGTTTATGTTGGGCTCTCAGATAAAGCTGTGATGGATGGGCGCTCCCATCCGACAGCCCTCCTGCTCTGTGTTTCCCCATTCCCAGGGGGTCTGGATTTTCTTCCTTTAAGCACCGAATACACAACGGGAGAGGAATACAGGGAAGAACACGAAGCAGCAGATTTTACTTCAGACTCTGCAAAGCTTGGAACTGGCTCCGAGGAGGAAATGGCAGTGGTGTAAGCTAACCCTGGGAATCAGCTCCCTGGCCTTCTCAACGTGTTTCTGCTACGTTTCATCGGTCTCGTTTGTTTTTCACCGCTGGCTAAAGGGAAAACAGCATCTTCCAGAACAAAGCGCGATGGAGTTGGCCGTACACTGCTGTTTCTGTTAACAGTTTCCCAAACTTTTCCTGTTTGGATCTTTATCAGATTTGCGAGACCCATAGCTAAGCAGCGGTGTATCGTCAGGCTGGAAAGTTACTCAACAACAGGAGATCCTACTCGGTGCAAACATCTGTGGGACCTCCACCCACCTTGCTTGTTAAACCCTTATTTTTGATTTAATTTTGTTTGGCATCACTCCCCAGTCAAAGCCTTTTAAAGAATTAAAGCTTTAAAACAGTAAATCCAGAAGAAAGGATTACATCCTAACTATGGAACTAGAAAACAGTTCCAAAAAGTCATAGGGGGAAAATGTAATAAATAAATACTATTGCATTTGGGGGTGACTTCTGTTCATTCCAGTTACAGCTGGGCTCCCGCTGTGGCCCAGTTTCCCTGTGTTTTAGTTCAATAGCTTGAGCCTGCTTCCTGCCCTGTGCCTGACCCCGTACGGCCAATGTGGCCTTTGAGAACATGAACACCCTTAAAAAATAAACCTGTGCTTAAGCACTTGCTGAACTGAGGCACTCAGGACTTTGCCAAAGGTCGTCGGTCACGACAGACAGATGTCACAATCCACAGCTAAAATACCAGATCCAGGCAAAAACTCCCGCTGGCACCAGTAGGGCATCAGCATCGTAAGAGAGGCATACACTTGGCAGAATAAGCCCTGGAAAAAAGGGAGGATCTGCTGTTCTTTCCAGTTTTACACTGGGAAGAGTAGATGGATGAGTGTGAGGGGTATACATACTTATAACTGGGACACACACCTGTACACCTCCTGTGTCTTCTCCCTGGGAGACACTGCTCAAAGGGCAACATGAAGGAGCTAGGTGAAGTCCAAAGGCATTTAATGGAAAGTGATACCATTCTTTTGGATTTCAGGAGCCCTCTGTAGACTGTTACGTCTATTCAGTAGATAATTATACCTAGTCCACGCAGTTACATTAGTAGTTAAAAAATGAATAGTCTATAGAAACAGGTCTTTTTGTCAGTCTTTAGAAGAATTTCTACATTCTTGTATAATTTCTATATCCCACTATTCGCACTGCTGTTAGGTCACTTGAGTGATCTCCAATAAGAAGCAGGGTTCTTTTGAGGGCTGATCCAAACCATTACATCTAGTCTGCAATTCCAATCCCTTGGACTGCCTTTGTGTCCATAACGCTATATTGTCACCCTCAGATCTTTTCTCTCTTCAGTACTGTAGAAACTCTCTGGATGGCTTTTCAAGGTTTTTCATCTTGGTTCCCTCTTTATTCCCTTTCCTGAGAACTTTGGCCTTTTTTTTTTTTTTCCCCTGGGATGCCATTAGCCACATTGCATGGGAAGAGCGTGACCGGGCACACGAGCGCTGGGATGCAGAAGACGAGCTGGCTGGAAGCCCGTGGCATGAGTCAGCTGCTGCTGCCCTGGCCACCAGCACCGGCTGTACTCGGTACAGCTTCTCCAACACGTGGTCCTCCAGCCTGCAGCTACACATGCGAGGGCATTTGCATACCGCTTAGGTAGCAGAATTTAAAAGGTCAAAAAGTTGAGAAGCTGGGTACCTTGCAAGGGATCTGGTTTGGCCACGCAGCTGGAATATTTATTTCCATGGGGGTCCCTAAATGGACTGCATAAGGGTAGACTCCTAGTTGTGAAAAAAGACTTGCTCCTATACATCCCTAGTGCTTTCAGTGGTCCAATGCCCAGCAAACGAGGAATGGAAAGACCAAGTCCCTCCAAATGAATGTCTCAGACTCAGTGGAACTGGGACCTCAGTTGAGTTAATGATGGAGAACAAGAGTGCTCACTCCAGCTCACCAAAGGATGCTTTGCTTTCAGCTGGATTAAGCTGTCATAGAATCAGAGAATGGTTTGGGTTGGAAGGGACCTTCAAGATCATCTAGTTCCAGCCCCCTTGCCCTGGACAGGGACACCTCCCACTAGACCAGGTTGCTCAAAGCCCCATCCAACCTGGCCTTGAACACCTCCAGGGATGGGGCATCCAGAACTGTCTCCACAGAGTAGATCATCTTCAGCTCTCAGCTACTAATTTCCAGGTTAAAACCAAACAGGCATTGGGGAAGGATGGTTACTGTTTAACTTTGATCAGTGACATGGTCTACAGAGTTGCTCTGTGAACCATCCAGCACAGCAGCAGCTACAGGTGGGCAAGAGGAATGAGCATTTGGTGGAGAAGGGGATGGTCTGCAAGCCAGCAACCTCCTTGAAGGTAATGTTTGGGTGGAACGCTACCTCCAGTGACACTTCAGTGTTTTCCTTTCTGAGCACAGGCAAATTGTCACAGCCTGAGAAAAGATAATTCATTTCTACAAGTGGTTAGTAAAGCACTCGTAATTCTTGTCTGTATTTCTGTGTATTGAAGAGTCATCCTAGAGAGTACGGAGTGCTTGGATGTAAAGATATACCGTTAAGGTGGTAGCAAATTTTGACATACTAACCTGGCCAGTAGTACATGAAAACGTTCTTTTTTTCTTTCGTCATTGTGACCCACAAAGGCTCCGATCCATTCCACCAGAGAGGCAGCAGGCTTTCTTTATTCACACCAATATCAAAAGACACATTTCTCTTCTGGTCCCACATGTAGTTTCCAATCATCTGATGGACCTCACAGTGCCGACCTTCAGGGGAGGAGAAAAAAAAAAAAAAAGCAGCACAAATCAGATTGGTGTTTTCCAACAGAAGGATGTCAGCAACACCACCCCAGCTATGACCAGCTCGTCCAGCAAATCAGCTGAAAAGCTGTGACTAGAACCCAGGAACCTCTTACCTTGCAACTGCTCATATGATCTTCTTTAGTCTGTTACCTTTAATTGAGGTCCTCTGGTAGCTCTCTACATCCCCCCATTCAGCCACCTAAGAGTTAGCTGCTGAAGCTTGTCAGCCATCTGTGTGGCTTTCTGGTCTCTTCAAGGGAGAAGAAGAGGCACATCTAAAAAGTAATTCGTGCCACCCTAAGATAGGCATCTAAGGTATCTGGGAGGATTTACCCTCTGGATGTGCATATTGTGCTCTATTAATTATAGAGCTTTGCTTCAGACGGTCACCTTTTAGACAGCTGGGGCCAGAAGAATCATAGAACGGTTTGAGTTGGAAGGGACCTTAAAGATCATCCAGTTCCAACCCCCTGCCCTGGGCAGGGACACCTCCCACCAAACCAGGTTGCTCCAAGCCCCATCCAGCCTGGCCTTGAACCCCTCCAGGGATGGGGCAGCCACAGCTTCTCTGGGCAACCTGTTCCAGGGTCTCACCACCCTCACAGCAAAGAATTCCTTCCTTATTTCTAGTCTAAATATATCCTCCTTCAGTTTAAAACCATTACCTCTTGTCCTATTCAACAGGCCCTGCCAAAAGGTTTGTCCCCATTTCTCCTGGAGCCCCTTTAGGGACTGGAAGGGGCTCTAAGGTCTCCCCGGAGCCTTCTCTTCTCCAGGCTGAACCCCCCCAACTCTCTCAGCCTATTCTCACAGCAGAGGGGCTCCAGCCCTCGCAGAAACTTCATGGTCTCCTCTGGATCTGCTCCAACAGTCCCTGTCCTTCTTATTTTTTATTAAATGAACACGCTTTGTTCTTGGTTGTGGGGACAGCAATCACTTCATCAGACATTTTCAGTCCTTTTACTGCACCTTGAGGGTCCTTGGTCAACTTTATATTACAAGAAACTAGTATATAGTTGCTGAGAAATGTCTTCCACTTCTTATCATTGTCAGAAGAGAAGACACCTTATTTTAAGAGTTAACCTGCAGATGAAATAACAAAGAATGGAAAAAGAAATGTTGATGATTAAGTTCTACTGGAGTCCACAATTTTCATATCTTAAAAAGCAACAGCTGATGCATGTGTGAGACACTGTCATCATTAGCTGGTGAGTCACGATATTGCAAGGATCCAGATAACAGGCTTTGATTATTGTGAGACTGAGCATGGTGATTGGAACCGAAATAATCTCGGTCTGCTTGTTTTCAAAAGGCATGATTTCCATCAGAGGACTCTGTATACTTTGGGTACATGTGACCTTCAATTGGATTTTGAACTCCCCTACTAGGGAATATTTCAGTTATGCAAAACATTTCCTCCTCCCCAGCAGAGAAAAGCAGTCCCAAATTGTCACAGTCATTATTTTCCATATTAAGCCAAATAGGTTTAACATAGGAGAACCGGTGGACTGGATGGGCAATAATCTGTCCTCCTTAGGCTGCCAAGCGCTGTATTCGCCCTAAGTCCCAGAAGAACTGGAAGGAAGCCTCTACAGTGCAACAAAAACACAACCTTTCCACTTAAAGGACAACTTGTTGAAGTCCACATACTCCTGAGGATATATCAACCTGCCAAACTGCAGGCAGGCAACTGGTGCCAGCCTGGGAAACCTGAAGCTGTTAGTCGTGTATTAGTATGATGTACAGTGCAGTCTTCATACAGAAACAACGAGCTCCAGCTGCTGATGATGGGAACTCCCTGTAGGATTCAGGGTCTGCTGTCAGTTTGCCCGCCCCTTTAAGTATTTGAATGGAGATTGTTCTTTAGAGCGTTGTTGGGAAGATTAATTAAGTGTGTGCGCTAATACAGAGGACAGTATTCTTCTGATCACCGCATCAGACAAGTTCATTCTCCCATGGACTCCAACCCTCTTTCTTATATTGAAAAAGAGGCCCAGAAGACTGTAAGGCATCAGTTTTCATTGCAGACATCCCTGGTTCACTGGGCCAGAAGGTCAGCTGAGCGGGAAGACCGAAAGACATGACCACTTCATGCTGCCTGGAGGCACCCATGTCTGCTTGCCTGAAGCCTGTGTCCCAGAAAGAACCTGGACCTTCTTAGAATACATCAATACCCAACTCAATCTCCCATCTCAGCCATCTCAATACCCAACTCAATCTCAACCCATCAATCTCCTCCTTGGGTTCCTCATCCCAATGTTTACCATCAGTAAACACTGTTCAGAAGGTATCCCTTGTCTTTAATTTTATTTTTGACCATTGTTAATCTTCAACCATGGCTTTTTCTGTGCCTTGCTCACTAGATTAAAAAGCTCTGCAATAGCTGGCATTTCTCCCCGTCAAAGACAGTCACACACAGAATTAAGGTAAATTCTCAAATTTCTTTTGGGTCACTCATACAACCCGAGTTCTTCATATCCCCTATTGTAAGTCATTTTCTCCATGCTGAGAAAACAACCTCTGGTGATCTCCTTTTTAACAATTATCAAAATAGCAACATGATGTTAGACAGTCACCATAACAAGGTGAATTTGTTATTGCTTCCATTACTGCAGCTTTCCTCTGTAATCAAACATTATCTTAAGAGCTACAAAAGTAGAAACCGGGCAAAAAAAAAGCAATTTCAGCATACAGATTTCACTAAACTCACTGCAATTGTAGCAGAAAGCACCCCTTCCTCAAGCAACAGAGGAAAACAAAGAGGGTATAGTTCCCAGGAATATGATAACTGCTGTATCCTTCTGGAAGAGAGCCAGCAAAAGCATTTGCGCGTCTGCCTGCTACAGCTTACTTGGACACTACACTCCTTACAGCATTGGCTTTGTCTAAAGCACATTCCCATGTCTCCAGGCACTTTTGTCAGCATTCAAATGGATCTATGCAAAACAAAGATGAAATTTAAAAAAAAAAAAAAACCAACAAAAAACACACCCAAGAAAACACACAGCCACTTGGCCACCCACAAGGAGAGCACAGGGATGCTGAGCTCTGAGCACCCTACATTGACCATATGTGAAATTTGGAAACCAGAGCCTGTGCTCCTGTGGCATTTTCTCCATCATTCCCAAATGACCTCTTTTTCCTCTGGTGGTCTTCCACTGGCTGCGGGGACGGCACGTAGGATCACCAGTAGGCACGATATATCATACAGCCACCACCTGCGCCCAAATTGACAAGAGAAAATGCTCTTCTGAGACAGGCAGTGATTTTTTTTTTTTTTTTTTTTTTTTTTTAAAAAGGAAGGCAGCGTGTGGCAGATGCACAAGGTTATAGCCTGTGCATCGGGTACAAAATGGAGGTAAACCTTCATGGAGCAAACCAGATTTATCAGAGAACTCATAACCCGTACCCACGTGGTATCCACTTGATGACGAACACAAACGCAGGCAGTTAGCTAAATGTGCTGCACTGTGTGATACCACCTGCGTGCCTTGATGCTACGGTGAGACCTTTCCTCCCATGTCCCACCATGATGTCCCCGCTCCCTGGGAAGCGACAAGAGCCAGATGCAAGCACAGGGTGCCGTGGGGCTACATAGGCTGGGGAAGAGCGAAGCTCCTCCACGCAAACATCGGTGCACACCTAAGGTAGGCAGGTTGTAACAGCCGCAGTGAGGCGCGCAGTGTCCTGTCTCCCCTTCCTTCCCTCCCGCTTTGCCCTTGCTTGAAGAGTCACCTAAGGTCTCATCTGCCCTGCTTTGAAAAGAAAGACCTCAGGGAAGAAACCAAAACCCTCATGCCAAACCTTAAGCGGCCTGGTGAAGACCAGGGCTCACAAAAAGGCAGGAGGGGAGCTCTGGTCTGGGCAAAGTGGCCCTGCCATCTGCAGGCCCCCGAGCAAAACTGGTACCCGCAAGATGCGCACGGACCATTTCTGTTCCCAGAAGAGCTTGTGCTGGCAAAGGCTTTCCAAATTTTTATGACCTCCAATACCAGACAGATCCAAAGCAGAAACACCTTAGCACACGTCAGGCGACACTTCGCAATCTAAGTAGGATCACATCAAAAGGCACAGAAAAATCTCTGCTATACGCAGCATTATATTTTTTTTTTCCTGAAAGGGATTCACTTAATAAGAGAGTGAAACTCCTCATTCAATGTTTTCATAATGGGGCCAGGGCTGGCATGCACAAAAATTGCTTCCAAAGCATCCAGCGTAGGCTTTGGATGCTTGCTTGTGCATGAATCATAGAATTACAGAATAGTCTGGGTTGGAAGGGACCTTTAAAGGCCATCTAGTCCAATCCCCTGCCATGGGCAGGGACATCTTCAACTAGAGTAGATGGCTCAGAACCCCATCCAACCTGGCCTTGAACCCCTCCAGGGATGGGGCACCTACCACCTCTCTGGGCAACCTGGGCCAGGGTCTCACCGCCCTCACAGGAAAGGATTTCTTCATAAGATCTAATCTAAATCCTCCCTCTTCTAATTTAAAACCATTCCCCCTCGCCCTACGGCTCTACTCCCTCCCCAAGAGTAGATCTTGAAATCAAGAGTCCCTCTCCATCTCTCCTGGAGCCCCTTGAGGGACTGGAAGGGGCTCTAAGGTCTCCCCGGAGCCTTCTCTTCTCCAGGCTGAACCCCCCCAACTCTCTCAGCCTGTCCTCACAGCAGAGGGGCTTCAAACCCTCTGAGCATCTTTCTGGCCTCTTCTGGACCTGCTCTTACAGGTCCACGTCTTTCCTGGGAAGGCAGTTCCTGTGTCCCTGAAGAGCAGAAGCTCAAAGCTATCGGTGGGCCTCCTCAACTGAGTGGCAGCAGGGGGCTGAGAGACCACGATGGGACCCCTGACCACCCTCAGTTGGATACACCTTGAGGATACCACAGCTGTGAGGTTGTAGCTAGTAAGAAGGGAAAAACTCTCTGCTTCAATTTGCAGCATATGAACGTGTGTTAGAGAAAACTTTCTGTTCTCCACTTCGAAAGTGTTTCCTTTTTTTTTTTTTTTTAAACTGGTAGAAAGCAAACACAGATTTTTTACAACATTTTGTGTATGTGTGAAAGAGGAAAATCTTGGCGCTCGGCGTTGCAGCCTTCCTGCAGGCGGTGAGTAAACAAAGCGAGAGGAAGAATGTGAAAATGAAAAACCCTCCCGGTTCCTACTCTCTTCTCCAGCCTGTCCTTGCTAGGATAATACCCCTTCCCTGCCAGTTAATAGTATTAACACAGACTTCTTCGTGCTCTTTTGCTTCCCAACACACACTTTTAGAAATGGAAAGGTACTGAATCTAGCAAAAAGAGGAGACGGTTTATTTAAAGACTGTATGTCATTAAGAGAATTTTTTTAAATCTTTGCTGCTGCTGGCATCTGTGGTGGTTGAGAGGAGCAAAAAGGAAAAAAAAAAATCCTGTTTCCTTGCCACTCATCATAATCTTTGTGTCCTTCTGGCTTTTTTTTCTCAGCCTGGACAGTGAAGCTGAGATAATTTCAGTTCACGTGTGCTGATAATGAATTTCCCTGTTATACTCCTATCCCTCCATTTTTTTGTGTCTTGGACAATGCACAGGTATTGTTTATGTGGGTAAAAACTTGCTTAACTGCTACACACAAATTGTCAGCATGCTTTCCTGGACCAGGCTGGAGCCTAGATACCATTAGCAAAAAAGAGACATCTGCTAGAGCCATCACCAGATGTGGTTTCCTCCGGGTATCGAGTGGATGGAGAGTGGAGATGCTGTGCTGCAAACCAGGAGACCTCACACAGCAAATAATAAATGTACTAGTACGTGTCACACCAGCCAGACCCCAGAGGACTCCAGGGGTGGGACCCCAAAGGACATTTGCTCCCAGAAAGCATAGAATAAACAGCAAACGTGGAGATTATCTGTGCTTGGGAGAAAACAGAAGCAGAGTGGATTTGTCAGACCACAACATCATCTACCAAAGCCCCTCAGCAGTCAAGTATGCCAACACTGAGGGTGAGGAGTGGAGGAAAGATGGTAGAAATATGGAAGATGGGTGAAACCTTCAGTCTGGCAAAGTAGACCTTGACTTTTGCCCATCCTTGGGACCTGCTGTGTTGCCCCTGTCCCTCCTGCCATGCAGAAGAGAAGGTGATGGCACACGCAGGGAAAACCCCACGCACCACCCCTGTGTTTTAGAGAAGCCCCAAGCATGCCATCGCTGAGTTACGGCAAGTGTGGGACAGCCCTGCAAACACCTCAGGCCTCACCTTGGGGTTCAGGAGACCTGAAATGCAATCTGTTCAACCTCCTCCTCCATCCCGAAAGTTTCACGGGATCTCGTAGCCTCTCTGCCAAGTATTTAAGATCAGGTTCTCTCCAAAGAGGGACACGGAGGCCCCTCACCGGCTCCTCTCGGAGCAGCTCTCCACCCACCCACCTACCTCTGGAGCAGGGACTCCCTCTGCTTCCCATGGAGGCCAAGAGAAATAGGGCTCTTGGCTGCGGGGCCGCACAGCTGACCTCATGGAGGACCTGCCAGAAAAGACCTCATTTCTTGTCAGGATCTTGGAAAATAAATCCTCCCCGAGCTTCCAGCTCCAATGTGTTACCGTCTGCCCATGTTTATGCTGGCTGGGGCTGGAAATGCGAGGGGCCCCCACATACTTTGAGCTGGGGTTGGGGGGGTTCAGAGGAGCTGGGGGTGCCTCAGCAGCAAGGGGGACCCAAAAACTCCTCAGCATGAGAGATATGGCATGCAGGGCTCCGAAGCAATAACTCATGGTTGGAGCGGTGACGGGGAGACCTCAGACTTTCCGTTTGGCTTGGCATGAGATCTCCCCGCAGAGCCAGGCGGAGGCAGGGGAAGAGAAATATTAAAAGCTCCCCACAGGATTAAAAAAAAAAAAAAACCGACATGGCTTGTGGTCTTAATTCCTTTCTTTGCAAAACAAACAGCACATGGTGCGATTAAGTGAGCCTTTTGTGATGCTTTTGTGATGCGTGTATTTGGTCGGACTCCTCCTTCCCTCCCTTGCCAAGGCCATGTGGAGCCTTGCAAAGCTCTCCCAAACACACGCGTGTCAGCAGCAACAGCTCCTTTTACCTCATTTGTCATTTTATACTATGCCTTTCAGGTCAACAACTGCAATATCAGAACCTGAGCATGGAGAGCTAGGACACCAGGTAAGATTCAGCCTAGCATCTCAGGTCACAACCCAGCCACCCAAGAACCAGTGTTCATGCCGCTGTGAAAACCAGAACTGAGAAACACAGCATGAATGAAGCTGTCAGAGAAAAATTCTTTTCAAAGAGTGGGATTTTAAGCCAGGACATCCTTGGCCTACCTTGCGCACCACCAGATTTTTGTAACAAAACAACTTCTCCAGGTGCTCATCAGCAAGATCCCTTTGCTCCAGCAGCGACTTGCTTGTTGGTTGGTGCTTCTTCAAGCAACCAGCAGCCCATGATGCTGTGCCTTAGCTCGCAAGTAAACTGGAGCTTCTCCCCAAGCTCTGAATCACCAGGCGACTTTACATGAAGAAGCCAAACCACTGGCGTTCCTCTTGTTTCTGTGCTCTGGTTTTCTTTCTCATAATAGCTGTAGGTGTGGGGAAGGGAAAAGACCTCTAGGCAGGCCCCGGGCTTTGGGCTGAGGCTTTCTCTTTCACTTGAGGAAGCTCCAGCAAACTATCTTCTCACAGGTTAACAGTAGCAGCAGGTTTAAGTGGGAGGGGGACCCATGGAGTGCTCTGCCATCACCCCGCGGCACTGCCTGACCACAGGTGAGTCACCTCCCTCCACCTGCTCCCCTTCCAAAACTTTGTTTACCGATTCCTCCCACTGTGTCTGAGCTTTAATTAGCACCTAGTCTCAGCAAAATGGGGCATGCTTCACACTAGCACACATTAGTTAGTTGCTTTTAGACACGTGGCTCTTGGTCATCAGTTATGGTTGCATCAACTTGGTTACAGCTTTGAAAAAATCTCAGTAAACTTGCTGTTCCTCACAAATATTAAATTCAGTTTAGGCTACCCTCTTGAAATCACCAGTAAAGTGAAATATAATGACTAGAAGCTCCTGCAGACAATCAGGAAGATGTGCTGCATGCTACTGCTTGCTAATTGCCCGTTGCAGAGGAACGCTACCTTCTGGCAGGGCTGAGGGGTGGAATTTGGCATCTGCAATGAGACTCTGTGGTGGGGCAGATGCTGCTGACCTCCATAACCACCTCCTGCAGGTCTGGGCAGAAGAAGGAGGAGGCGAGTTCACATTTGAGGGGACTGACCTGCCCCAACGGTGATGGTGTCTGAGGAGCAGAGTCCATTATCCTCCTCCTCCAAAGCCATGGAAATGAGGGAGAACTTCCCTCTGCAGCTAGACCTCTCCAGAGTCATGAAGGTTGCGTGGATGTGGGGTGCGGGGGCAGCAAGACCACAAGACCTTGTGAATGATCAGAAAAAGAAGGGATGAGAGTGTTTATCTGAAGTAGTGGTGGGATACAACGAATAAGCCAGGGGTGGGAATGGGCAGGTGAAGCCAGAAATTTCTTAAGCTGATTTAGCTGAATACTATGAAACCACATCCACAAATGCTAAAATACAGCAATTCCGAGGTTAAAATGCGAGTTTCTTGATGGCTCATGAAGCAGCAGCGTAGGGCAAGATATGAAGAACAGCTTGTCCTTTTAGTCCCTGGTTTCTCTGAAGAAACTGTGGCAACAGTTAATTCCCACACGTCCCAGTTACAGCCCCCCCAACCTGCAGCAGGGATCCATGACTGGTGAGACGCAATTATGAGCTTTCTCCTGCCCGTACAGCAGTGACGAGGGGACGGTAACTTGCCCATCCCCAGGCAGGTCACTACGGCACGATGCTCATGACATCCTGCCATGCTGCAATTCTTTTCCAAAAGCTGTCCCAGCTTTGTAAATTGAATGTGCACAGACTGGACACAGCCAACGCTACGTCTGCCGCATGTCCCAGCGCTCCCACCATCACCTCCCACTCACTAACCCCCCCATCAACCCATCACACAAGGTGATGTCTCCTTTCTGTGGAGACCACACCGTGGCCTTTGGGGTAAGAACAGTGCATCCACGGGACTTGTCCTGCCGGGACGCAGCCACTGGGTCCACTAACACACTGGGGGGCTCAAGTGCAGCCTTAGATCTTCCTTTGGGCATGTTCATCACCTAAACTTAGTCCTCGGTTGGTTCCTCACCTACTTAACACTGCCTTCACTCGTGTGTTAGGAAGGTGCACTGTTATCAGCAGTTAAGTTGTATTTGCATTGATATCCTTATCCTGAAGGCCAGGAGACTTGCAAGAAGAGCTAAGTTTGGTCTCACAGACCTGTCTCCTTGCTTCAAGCTGGGGTGTAGAAACTCTGGTCCCCTAAAGATATGAAGAGTCTAGTAGCAGAGTTTCATCACCTAGAACAAAACTCCTTTGTGAGTACAAAAAAGGCTGTTTTCAGAACTCCTCAAAGGCTGATTATAGACTTCACCCTATACATATACACTTAATGGGAGTGATGATTAAAGGTAGTAAAGAGAGAAAGCAGCTGCTTTCCCTGTTCTCTTTAACAATGAGGCTTTTTGCACATGAAGTGTTAAACCGGTTTGCCTAGGTACACATAAAAACAAAGTCCACAGTGGAGTGACACCAGTTTCCAACCTTTTCAGTGACATTTGCTCTGCCTTCCTGCATTTGCATCAAGTCATGAAAAAATCCACCTGTGATGGGTTTGCGTTCTCATCTGTTCAGAGATGAGCAAGAGAAAGGCATTCCTTCCCCAAGAGGGAGAGGGAGGAAGGGGTTAAGAGCTTTCAAAACAAGCTGGACACAACTGATGTCAGATTTTTGCCTTACAATGGCATCTATTTGCTTTCCCGGTTTACACAGACCGCTGGGCATTGTATTGTTCAGGACAGCAGAAGATACCACGTATCTTCTTCGGAGAGGGGCAGATTTTTCTCACTCCTCCTTAGCTGGAATGTCTTTGTTTGTTAAATAACTTGGGCGAAAAATCCAGTCAGAAACTTCGGAAAAACTTTTCCGTTTGTTTTTATTTTTTTTTTTTTGTTTGGGGTTTTGTTGTTGTTAGTTTTTTTTCTAATTATTATTATTTTTAACTTAAATGTTGTTTCCAGGGTGGTTTTCTCTGGTCTGAGGGGCTCAGCTGTACTCTGTGCTCCTTCCTAGTGTCACTGTAAGCCTGTGTCACTCTGCTTAGTTTAAAAGGAAATCAGCATCATGAAAATGACGACTATTCCCCCCAATTTTCCGCTAGCCTCTCCCGAGCAGTCAGAACAAGGGAAAGCGCAGGGGAGCAAAAGCAAAAATCCTTCACGTCTTTCTATCTGGCTGTCTCTGATTATCTTAGAAATACAAGGACTTAGTTAGGGCGAGGCTAAGACAGGGACCTGTGAAAGCAGAAAGTCCATTTAACCCTGAACTTGCCAAAACAGACCCGCTGGCTGGGAATAAGCTCGTTTCTCACCCACCCTCGGTTTACACGCCTCGTTATTCCCTGGAAAGCCAGCGAGCAGGCTCTCTACTCATTTTTTTTCCGTGCGTTTCCCCCAGGATTTTATGCTCTGCATGCAGCAGCCCCCAGCAGTGCCCCCGCCGGGGACGCCCTGCAAGGAGGGACCCGGCACCACCGCGTCCGGAGAACTTCCAAAAACCATCTCCAAGCGGCGTTTCCGACTTCGGAGCAGGTTTTAGACGAGCGGTGCTGAGCTGAAACCCCGCAGTGTTCCTAAACTCCCGACTAAAAGCACGACCTATCTGCTTTTTTTTTTTTTTTTTTTTTTTTAAGGCATTTTTGCAGGAAAAAGCCTCGGGGAGCCGCCCCCAGGAGCATCCCGGCGAAGGCAGGTACTCACCCGTCATCAGCGTGTAGTAGTTAGGGTAGGAGAGGCTGGGGAAGTCCGGGGTCATGTAGTCCACCTTCACCCCCATGTTGACGATGTCCCGAAAGCCCGGCAGCCCCTCCAGCTCGCCGTCGTCGATGTAGTCGAAGCGAAAGCCGTCGAGCAAGAAGACCAGGAGCTTGCGGTGGGCCGAGGGGGAGGCGGGGGGGGGCAGGAGGGAGACCAGGGCGGTGGCCAGGATGGTGGCCAGCAGGCTGCGGCTCCCCATGGCCGGGCAGGGCTCTACCAGGGCCGGGAGACAGGGGCGGCGAGCGAGGGATCCGCGGTGGCTTCTGGCAGCCTCTTGGCCTCCTCCCGTTCCTCCCGCTTCCACCGCCCGCGTTAAAGCTACAGCGCTGCCCCGCGTGTGCCGTGGGCGTGGGAGGTCACAGGTTAATTGCCAGCAGATGATTAACTTCTCTCCCGCCCCCCTCGCAGGGAAGCAGAGCCCTCTCGGCGAGAAGGTCCCCGTGGTGGGGCCGGCTGCGTTCCTTACCAGAGAGTGTCGCACCTCCGGCCACCACAACCTGCGCTTTCTCCTTATCTTCCCGGCAGAGATCAGCCTCTCCTGATAGAAACCCAGAGCGACATAAAGGCAGAGCATCTCCCCGGGTCGGGAGGTGGGGGGGTCCAGCATCTCCACGGCACGGCTCGCCTCTACGCGGACCCCAGTCCCCGCAAAAGGACCCCCATCCTCTCCCCTCGCTCTGTGCTGGCTATGGGGCTCATCCAGCTCCTGATGCAACACTGGGAAAACCTAGTTTTCAGCGTTAGATCCCACAAATGATACGTTTATTTTCTGTCTGTTGATATTATTAAGACAGTAAAAGATTAAGAGCTGGGGGGTGCCAAATTTCATATTAAAAATGAAAAGTTGTTCGCATTTTAGTCACAAGTCACTTCCAGGGTCTTCTCCTTCCAGGCACAGGTGCCTAACTACACCTCTAAATGCAATGCCAGCACCTGTGGCACACTATAATTACATATTAACTCACTTTTTCTTCAATTGTGTTTGTTTTTCCCAAATGGAAGAGGTTCAGAGCGTTGTATTAACTCTGAAATGCTGCAGGTGAGGAGGAGCTACCTGCAGGACAGAGCTGGGATGGGGAAAGGGTAACTTTTGAATTTCTCAGGGCGAGGGGAGAATGCAGCCACGGGGAAGGGTGTGTGGGGTGTATTTCCAGCTCATTGTGGGAATGGCCTCTCACAGATGTTTCCACCTGGAGAAGGTTGCAATAGCTGGACGTCGGAACCTCTTGTTTGCTCCTTCAAAGCTCTCAATTGCACATCCAGCGTGTCTAGTCGCCTCTTGCCCAACACCGGGGCTGATGCAAGCTCAGCAAGATGCTCTTCAGCCTCCCTTGCCCCAAACCCTCATTTTGTCCCCGTGCAAACCCTGCTCACGTCCTGGCCTGCCCTTCTGCAATGGCTTTGCGCTGGCTGCAGGTCACCCAGTGCTCCCAGGACATGGCTGGAGAAGTGGTGTCCCTGCACATCTCGCACAGGGCTTCCAGCTCAGGACAGAAGATGCCCTGCCAGGGGAAGGGGTTTCTGTAGGAGGGAGTCGTTCCAGGCAGGGTGGAGGGGGAACCTGTGTTTGAGGTGGGCTGCTCAAGCTCTTCAGCTGGAGAAGCCCGTGTTCACCTTCCCAGTCAAATTCCTCCATGCTTCCCCCCTGCCAGTGCATTAAATGCACTCCTTGGGGACATCTCCCTCGCTACGACTTTCCCAGCCACCCATTTTCTTCCTTTTTTTTAATGTGCCCCTTTTTTCATCTCCCACCTCAGAGGCCAGCACATGGCACCTACCCTCACGTCAGAGTTTTACCTGAACCAAGGACTGGGGGCGTCTCTAAACTCCAGCCCAGGATCTTTGGAGCAAGAGAGCGATGGAACCAGCCCTTCAGGGGTTTATCCCTTTTCACATAGCATTTACTTCGGGAGCCTTGCATTGCTAGCTATTATCATCCCGAAAACTTTAATTCTGTCTGGTTTTTTGACTTTTCTTATCTTGCCTGGCTTTCGTTCATGTATTTTCTCACAGCAGCAGCAGTTTTTCCCAGCAAAACCAACCCAGGGTCACGCAGCTGTGCTGCACCTCAGGCCAGAGAGCGCTGAGCCCTGGGGCCACCCATGCAGCCCCATGGCCAGGAGAAGAACAGATGGACTGCGGTCCCCAGTCTGCTGGGATGACAACAGGTTCTGGACCCCCCATCCCAACCCCTGGAGCAGTCATCACCTGGGAGATCCATGCGGTACTGGTGTGTTCTAGGCTGAAATTTGAAGGAAAAACACCCAAATTCCCCAGTCTGAGGGGAAAGCTGCCAGGCTGCGTGACCTGGGCAGCCAGGCTTCGTTCTGCTGGCGTCCCAGCCTGTGCAAGGATGACACTTGGGGACGAGCCTGCTGGGGACGAGCCTGCAGCTGCGTGCCGGGCTGGCGGGAGACGTGACAGCGGTGCGTGACAGCTGCCTGCCTGCGGGATGGCACGTGCCTTCTGTCATACCTATGGAGAGCCACCGCTCTGCTCGGCCATCTCCAGGCTCAGCCACCAGGGTCTCAGCTGGGGATCTGCCTCCCCAAGGGAATTTGCACGTCCTCCTCCTGCTCCAAGGTGGGAGGTGGCCCAGAAGAACCTGTGCTCGGAGGCAGCACTTCTACCAGTGCTTACTGAGGATTTTCACTACAGCAAAACCTGTACGTAAGGGGCTTGGAGCCACCTGTAGTGTCACCTCTTGGCCAAGGCACTGTGGTAATTTACTGCCTACATATTTATAGAATCATAGGATAGTTTGGGTTGGAAGGGGCCTTTCAAGGCCATCTAGTCCAACCCCCCTGCAATGAGCGGGGACATCTTCAACTAGACCAGGTTGCTCAGAGCCCCGTCCAACCTGAGCTTGAATGTTTCCAGGGATGGGGCATCTACCACCTCTCTGGGCAACCTGGGCCAGTATTTTGCTACACTCATTGTAAAATATTTCTTCCTTATATCTAGTCTAAACCTGTCCTCTTTCAGTTTAAAACCATTACCCCTTGTCTTATCACAACAGGCCCTGCTGAAAATTCTGTCCCCAGTCTTTCCTCTAGGCCTCCTTTAAGGTACTGGAAGGCTGCAATGAGGTCTCCCTGGAGCCTTCTCTAGTTGAATGAATATTTAGGTTGAATGAACTCATAAACGTGTCCAGAAATGGTGAGGGTGATATGACTATACGCCTCTTGGCAAACCCCTGAGGACATTCATGTTGATGGCTAGGCTTGTCCCCTAATGGTGGCCTCTGGGCTTGCCAGCAGGGCTCAGCAGAAGCAGCAGTTGCCGCTCATGAAGGGATGGGATAATCAAGGAGAGCCAATTGAGAGTCCAAGCTGGATTCCCACCCTGAAAGGATGACTGTTTTTTTGAGGTGGTTAGGCCAAGAAGCCAGGCTTCCGTCATGAGATGGTAGAAAGATACGTCTTCTTAGAAATAATGTCTTCCTTTGAAGAAGGTTGCAATCTACTGGTTGACAGCTCCTAAGAGAAAGCTCTACCTGAATCAACACTGCGGCACGAGGGACAGTTGGTGCAAGGCACCAGAGCCCGAGGCCTGCTTCAAGAGTTGGGGATTCACAGGTCTCCACTCAACAGATAACAAGAGCGTAAGGCCTGAGAGGGGTTAAAGGAGTAGTGAGCCATGTAACCATGACGCCGTACAATACCAAATTGTGTTTTGACAGACAATCCCCCCGAAGAGTGGGACTGGAGCCAAACAGTCTAGCTTGGCAGAGACAGACCCTAGCAATGCATTCCATCCCTGCCAAGCAATGTTGATTTGCTTTGGTTCACATTCATTTGTAAGCGCCCTGTCTGCACAAAGCCCCAGATGGCCTTGGAGACTCCAGCACAACAATATTTTGATACAAACGCTCTCACAAAAGCTATCAGAGCCCGAGCTGGTGTCCGGGGACAGCAGCCCTCACTAGTTAGCAGGTTGAGGAAGAAGCATGCATAAAGGAATAAAAACGCCTCAGCACAATTTGTTTGTGAGGAGATACCCCACTGATCAAAATTCGTTTGAGACAAGATCCTCAGCCACTTAGATTGCTCAGGAAATCCTCTTGGCAAAAAAGATTGGTTTCCATTTTTGGAAAACTGCCTTCAGTGTCCCTGAATCTCTCTTTTTTTTTTTTTCCTCCCCTTTTGTCCTGCAGAATTCTTGAGCACAACAATAGAAATGAAAGAAAATTCTCCAGGCTCCCACCAATGGTTCAGTCTGGCCTGTCAGAGGTACCAGCCTCCCCCACGGCACCGCTCTATCTGTGCCCTTAGGTCCAGGAGCACACCCAAGAACAAAAGCTGCTAAAAGTATAACATGGTGTCTCTTTTTCCCAGGGAACTGGAGAGTCTAAAGGGGAAATTTGTCCTTCTTTCTCTTCTGGAAGAAAGACAAGGCGGCATAACGTGACTCATTGTCGGCTTGTAGTTCCTCTTCAGTTCCCATTCTCCTTCACGCAGTTGAACACTTTGGCCAGCATGGCCTGACTTACTTGTTTGGTTGTTTCTTTTCTCTCATTAGAGAGACATGGCCACCTCCAAACAGAAAAGCCTTGAGTGATAAGTTGCTTGCATTTCTTTGAAGGAGAGGAGGACTTGTGCCAGTCTGAAGTTTAAAGGTCAGAACTCTGCTCGTCTGAGGTCCTCCTTTTTCCTCTCCTCATCAAACCCAAGCTGAAAAGAGTACAGGTGGTACCAGCCCCTCTGCTGACTTCCACAGAAAACCTCTGGTTATGCATGTATCTGCCTTCCGAGCTGACAGAAGGTCTTACCTTGGTAGAAGTCATCAGTTGCAGAAGTTTAATATAATGGTCTATGCTCCCGCATTGTGCATTCTCACCAATGATTCTAAGTGGAGGGGCGCATTAGGCAAGGCATCTACTGCTCCATCAGGTCTCCCTAGATGATATTTAACGTAACGTCAGTTTCGTCTGTGATCTTTCAGAGTGTAGTGGTTCAGTCATGAGGAATTCAAGACTTGGGAAATGAGTTGCTCTTGCAGTCAGTCACATACAGGTGTATATAATAAAGTCACACACTTTTTAGGAACAGAGCATTTCAAAGCTAGAAACTCCAGCTTTCCTGGGGAAAAGTAATGGTCTTTCACAGCTTCTCGAGGCACAGTCTTCCTCTAACCTACCTGGCTGGTATGAGACTTGCCTCACTGGAAGTGTCCACATGCTGGGTAATGAATACATTGAAGTGGGACAGTAGTGGCCCTTATGGACAGCCAGGGCCTGGTAAAATGTTCTTTGAAGTATCTCAGTCTAGGCAATTGTGATGTTTGGAGCACAGGTCTCCAGATTTCTTACTCCATCCTTCACTGCAACAGTCACAAGTCACATTAATAACTTTTCTATTGAGAAAAATCTAGTGGAGATGAAGAAACTTAGTGAATGAACCAGTGGACTCCCCTCAGTGGCTCCCAGTTTCCTTGCAAGGAGCCACATGGGTTTGGAGGGACGACAGCAGGGAGGGACATTCCTCCAACGGGACTGAACGTGGTGAGGGATGCCCTAAATCCACCAGCTGCCCAGCAGGAGAGGCTGCACATCTGCAGGGCTAGGGTGGGACAGAGGCAGCAAACACCATGTAGACTAAAGCCCCCAAAAGATGCCCCCAAGCAAAAGCACGTTTCATATAGCTGGCATGGATTGGAATAACAATTTTAACCTGAACTCTGCAGAGAAATTAAGAAAAATAAGCTGGTTTAAACTCACTATGCAGTGGGCCTCTGCCACTGAAAGTTAAGTAGGAAGCCTGCACCAGGTGATGGCATTTCATGGCTGCATGCAGCAGAAGACCACCTTCTCCCTCACCCTGTGGTGTGTTGACCTGAGCACAAGACCGTCCGGGTTAGGGAGAGGGTATCGTTGTCTCAGGCTGAAACCAGTCTTCTCACCTTCCAAAAGATTCGAGTTTTGCTTGGATATCAACCCATCTCCACCTCCCATACCTCCCCAACGTTTCTAACTCACATCCCTGCAACGTTATGACTTAATTAGGCCAAGACTGTGCTTGCCTGGACACCGGGTGTCCTGTAATGGGGGCGTTTTTACCTCACTGAGGAAGTCTTGTGCAATGCGTTTCTCTGTGGAAATCACCAAGTCAAGTTTGCTGGATGGTGAAACCGGATTAGTCCCAAGTAACTGGATACGGTGGTCTCTGCTTCTTCTCTGCCGTCTGGTCGTTCCCCCTGTACGGCGGGGGACGGTGGTGAAGGATTTTACCGCTGCTCTAGAAACAGGGGTCAACGCACAGGGGCTCGGGTGGGGATGGAAACTTGGCAAGCTAAGCAAGTCGATCAAGATTAGTTAATTTATTTTAGCATAAAGAATAAAACCCTAATCAGCAAAATACATTAGGTGTTACTAACCCTGCTGCGCTAACGTGTTCCTCGGGACGCTGAGCTCAACGCACCCATTCCCGTGCCAGTGGCTCCTCCAAGAGAACAACGGGGTCTTCTGCACGTCCACCGGCGCCTTGCACAGCGGTTTCTGCCAGGCCATTACCTGGCTGGAGCAGCGGCCTCAGAAGATGAAAGTGTGAGCCTAAAGTCTAACAAATCTTGCACGATCTTACAGCCACCTAGTCATCTGCCAAACGCAGACCTATTTCAGCAAAGCATGCGGATTCCAGATTTTTCCCGTTAAATGAGGGGTAATTTGAGAGGCTAAATATCTGGTGAACCAGTGCCCACGTGCCTACTTTCCAGGAATTAAATAGGACTCTGTGTTTGATCTTTCTGGTACACTTCTACGCTGAGCACAAAAGAGACTTATGACACTGGCTTGAACTTCATGTGGGCGCAAAGAAAAACTCTCCAGGGCTAGCACAAAACGTCATTTTAAAACTCCCAAATCTTTTGCGTTTGGCATCCTTTACGGCCCGGAGGTTATACGGAGTTCAGCTTTAACTTCTGACATCCGTGCTTAAGGACTGTGGGAGCTGGGCTCGCAGCACGACCTAACGAAGAAAAAGGCCTTTATCCTGACAGCAGCGATTTAAGCTAACCTGAGAATATTCATAACTGGGCCCCGAAGGCTGGCCTCTGCCAGGCTGCCCTGCGAGAGAGCAAACTCTGTGTTGCAGAGAGTTTCTGAGCTGCTGCCCTCAGTTGCCGTTGCTTTTGTCACGTCCCACTGCACCTCCTTCATCTTGGCTTCCATATTTTTGATGTCATCCACCTTTTCGTTCCCCTTTTAGTCTCCCTCATCAGTGAGACCAGGCTGGAGGCTGAAGGCCTCACCTGGAGGATGCAGATAGGAGTCTCAGCTTTGCAAGGATGAGTGGCTGGTTCTCATCTCGCTGGCTGCTGAGTCACCCCTGGAGAATTCGTTCCCACAGAGAAGAGAGGCAGCTTTACAGCCCAGCCCCTGCAACAGAGAGATATTTACAGGATATCTGTTTCCCAGCTTCGGGTGTTTCTCCATCAGCAAGCCACAACTTCTCCAGCGGAGTTGGATTTGCATCAGGTTTTCTCGCAGGTAAGGTCCCATCCCTGCCCAAATTCCATGGGTGACGTCCTTCCCTAGAGGAGGGATCATATCTGATCATCTCAAGGTCATATCTTTACATCAGGGTCAGCGTCACTTTCTCTCACTACCTGAGTGCTCGGGTTAGGAAATCCTAACACATCGCTTAGGGCTTGAGCCCGTCTCAGTGACTGCAGGGATCTTTTGCCTGAGGACAGGAGCAGGGACAGCCCCCAGCCCTGGGGAGGACTTGATCTGATTTTTTCAACCTGGGAACTCCACGGGTCTGAGGTAAATTGCCTCGATTCCTGTCCCCTTTACCTCTGACTGAATGCAACCCAAAGCAGACTTCAGCAGGACATCAGTGGGATGCAGAGGTGGCGTAGTGAACTTAGTCTGCTCCAAATTTGCTGTGACACATCCACATCCTCTTTCTGAGTTGCCTTGACTTAGCGGCTTCAGATGACCACTTTTCTGCCACAGCCTTGAGATCTATAGTCATATCTTCCAGTTCCAGAAGTGGAGACAACCTATCATCCTGCTCATCCTGACATCCTGCTCCTCTCTGCTTAAGCATCTTATTGTACACTTGAGTGAAATCCTACCTTTATTTTCCCTATAATCTGTCCCCAGTGTGGAGGCTCCTCTTTAATGCTCCAGCTGTAGCCAATGTAAAAATGCTCTTCTCCTCCTATGGACATCCTCAAGCCAATACGTTTGCAACCATCTCCACCTTTCCTAGAAATATCTAAAGCTCTCTGCTCCCTTTCATGGTGCCAGGAGAAGCCGGAGACCTGGAGAACCTGTGCCCTCCTTTTCCCCTTGCTCTGTGAATGACTCTGGAGGGCTTGCTCCTTCTTGGGCAACCATCTTCCCAGCAGGTCCCAGAACCCACGGTGTTTTGCTTGCTTTCTGGCTTCAAGACCCTTTCCTTAGGAGGTGCTTTTCTTCTGGGACTCCTCCAACCTCAGCTGCCTGCTCAGTCACCCTTTCAGGGGGCAAGGGAGGTTGTCATGAACCCAGATCACCTGAGGGGCTTGTTTTCCCCTACAGTCCCCTGTGGCTACACTGAGGGACCTGGTGCTGACATGGGGGAGGGAGTAGTGGTGATGGGCTGGAAGGCACCACGCTGACCACCAACAGAGAGAGGCTGGTGGAAACATGTCCTTTCCACTGCTCAGGCTAACGAGTAAAATCTTTCCTCTTTCATCATTCCAGCACATGCATCTTGACAAAATGACGTGCCATCCACTCTCAGCAGCCACCAGGGAAAGGCACGGCAAAGTGGTGGTTGTCCTGCACTGAATACGAAACCTCTGCTGACTGACTGACCAAAAACCAAGGTCTCATCCCAAGCCTTGTAGCAAGGGACTTCACTCCATGGAGAAGCCCATGCTTCCCTCAATTCATCTTCACCGTGTTTCCAGGGAAGCGTGGGCTGTGCCTGCAAGTGCTAGAGGCCACCTCGGTCTTCTCTGATGACACCACGTCAGAAGTAGACGCGGCTCTCCCACATTTTTTTTGAGTCTAAACCTATTTTCATTCGCCCCAGACCAGGGCTGTGGTACCAGGGTCTGGACTACATCCCATATGGCACATCCCTGGCTGCCCCTCGTGAAGCAGAGTGGAAAAGCCGAGGCCACACGAGCAGAGTGGAGGCAGCTGGTGGCCCCCAGGTGGAAAGCATGGGCTGTTCCTCCAGCAGCAGACCCCCGGGGGCAGCCCAACGCCAGCAAAGCTCTCTGCTTAATCTGTTTTAATAGCACGCAGGCCATATTTTTCTCTGGTTTCCCTCCCGACTTTGCACCGATGTGCTAATTCACTGTGTGGCAGCAAAAAAAAAAAGAGAAGGAAAAACCCTCTGAAATTTCCTACGGGGCTGTCAGCGGCTGGAACTGGACACCCTGTAATAACCTCCCGGGCCGATGGCCCGCTGCCTCCCGTTCCCAGTAAAGACTTATTTTCCTTGGCAGGGCCAACACGTGCATAAACCCTGCTCGGCTAGTCTTTTTTTTTTAAAAAAAAAGACAAAATAGGTGGTAAAGCACTTAGCTCTTTCAAGGAAGCTTGGAAGCAACGGAGAGCAACCTCGTGCCATGTGAGCCCTGAGTGTGGCTTCTCCGGCTTCCAGCATAGGGCAGTAAATCATCTCCTGAATGGCTGTCACAAGCTCACCAGATCCCCACAAAGAAGCTATTTTTCTTTCAGGGCAACGGCCCGTTCGAGATACAACACTGCTGCTAATGAATTTAACAGGTGCAAGAAACATTTCAAAGTTGATATTTCTTTTTGGTTTTGTTTTTTTTTTTTTTTTTTTTTCCTCCCCTCCTAAGAAATAAGGCTAAGAGCTTGTTTGCTCTGCTTTTTTGGGAGTTTGGCTTGTTTTGTTGTACTCCTGCACAGCTGCAGTTTCCTCCACGAGCTCTCAGAGGCAGCAGAGCCTCAGGGCAAACAGGAATATTTCCAGCACTGCAGGCAGGGATTGACAAGGCGATTAATGGGGCCACCCCAAACTGCATCCAAATTCTGTTCTCACTTGGGAATTAGTATTCCTCGAGGTGGGGGGAGGCACATCCCTTGAGAGAGCTGTGTGGTCGGGCTCTACTCCCCGCTCATTCAGTCCTCGCCAGCAATAGCACCGATGCCACGGTGGGAACGTGCCACGGGAGTAACCCCTGAGTGGAAAAAAAATGGGTCCAGCACTTCCTAAAGAGGAATTCCAAGTGTGCTATTTTAAAACGTAAGACACGGTGCATCTGTCAGGGAGACACTGGAGGAATAGCAATGAAAGGCACGTTGCGTGAGCCATTAAACCCTTTCCTAGTGACGGCGCTTGGAGCACATCTGAAGCCAAAAGTGGGAGACTGGAGGGGAAAAGCTGCTCATACCCCAGCGTGGGATGGTTTCCTTAGAAACTATCCGGGTGGGGGGTCCCTCCCACCACAGCATCGCTGCCACCAGCCAGCAGGCAAGAGTCAAAAGCACCCCGGCAGCAAGCCACCATCTCCCAGCAGCCAAAATGCCGGGCTGAGCACCTTCATCCATGGGATGCCCATCGGAAGAGCTTGGGAAAGCTTTTCTGGAGAAGGGAAGCGGCAGCTTCTGAGCCAAGTTTCATTCTGGATAGCCCATAGGCAGAAACTCATGGGTACTCATCCAAAGCTGTTGCGTTTTACGTGACCCTCGTGCAGCTGTTCATATCCCTTTCCTCAAAACAAAAGCATTAGGCGCCTTTAGAAAATATGAAACTAGTCATGTTTTATAGCAATCACTCTAAAAGCACACATTATAACATAGAAGTGGCTTTTGCCATCTTCTTTTGAGCCAACGGGCCAGATTTTATAGTTGAGATGTGCTCTCAGAATAGCCCCTTCTGGAGTGGTTTGCAGTGTTTGCCCAAGGGGACACCTCCGGCAGACTCGTGAAGAAGGCTTGTGACTCTAATTCTTCAGGTGCTAAGATGGCCTTGGTATAATGACAAAGGATTATGAAACCCCAAACCTTTGGTATTACCCTTGATGCATATTGTTCATGCTGTGTCAGACTTTTTTCTGGCAGCCTCATAATGAAGGCTTTTAGCTCCAATTCTTCATGGAAAGTTCCACCTAAACACGAGGAGGAACTTCTTTACTTTGAGGGTGGCAGAACCCTGGAACAGGCTGCCCAGAGAGGTGGTGGAGTCTCCATCTCTGGAGACATGCAAAACCCGCCTGGACATGTTCCTCTGCAACCTGTCTTGGCAGGGGGTTGGACCAGATGATCTCCAGAGGTCCCTTCCAACCCCATATCGTTCTGTGATGATCTTGGTATAATGGAAGAGGATTATGAAACCCCAAACCCTTGATATTACCCTTGGTGTATACTGTTGGTGCTGTATCAAACCTTTTTCTCCCCAAGGGATCCACCATTACAGGAACATACTCCACGGCACCAGGGCTGAGCCAGGAGGAGGTCTGTCACTAATGGGTGCTTCCAGTAACTCAAGTGGTTGGTGTGGGGCCAGTTCCTCTTCAGAGCTTTGCTTGCTGTGGCCATCTCTATGTGCCAAGATCAACGCTCTGCTATTTCGGGTTTATGTTGGGGAAGGGGATTGCCTGTGAGGTGCAAAGGAAAATATCATTACTGTGGTCATAAAGAAAAAGAGAGGGACTGTATCAAATATAAACAGTGACCATAAATGGAGACATGAATATATTTGAACACCGCATGAAGTAAAATATACTATGTCTAAAATAATACGAGGGAATACTTTGTCCTTAAACGGTTCAAAATTATATATAGTATCTCCATGCACTTTCTGGAGTTGAAGTGTGTGTACAGAGCAAATATTTTCTTCTTGGACAAGGTGCCCCACACCATCTGAGCTTAAATATGAATTCCCGATTTGAAATAAATATGAAACACCGATTTGGTGGGGAATCTGAAGGGAAAGATTGAGCATTTAAAGGTTAAACAGTAGCAGGGAACTTCCTGAGCTCAAAACTTCAATGGCAGGGTGCCTGCAGGTGTCCAGAAGATAAGATTTGCTCCTTGACTCCATCTGTGCCCTCTAAGAGTGCCGATGAGCCAAATCCTGTGTGAACACCACCGGCGTTGACCAGCAGCACTTAGGGAGCCCTCTTGCACAAGACTTCTTCCCAGGAAAGTAAAACATGAACACATTTTCCTCTTCCTTCACATATTTGTAAGCCTGAAGCCTCTCTCTTTCTGCAGCTTTGGATAAAACAGTCGTTACAACTGGAAGGAAACCTGCCCAGGAAAAAGGGGGTTGAGGAGCAGAGAGGGGCCCAGGCTCTTGGGAACCCCAAGTGGTTATCGTTCAGGTCCTTCACCCCCAACACGAGGCAGGTGGTGTAACCACAAGGAAAGCTGTGAGGGAGAAAAGGAGGATCACTCAGGACGACTCTATTGGGACCATCATGGAGAAATGAGGTACAAGGGGATGAAGTGACTAGTCCAAGAGGAGTTGGACCAGATGATCTCTATGGTCCCTTCCCACTCTAAAAATTCAGTGAAAGTGACACACAAGAATTCGGGCAAAATTGAAGCCAGGTCTTCTATAGTGCTCAGGGCATGGGGACAGGATGTGACTTTCTACATGAAATGGAGACATTCCTGGTGATAGCATCACAGCAAAAATGAAAACGAACTTCGCAAGCACACTCCAAGCAGGTTTGTCCTACATTGCTCTCTTCTCCCCGTTTTTTTCCCTTTTCCCAATTTCTGCAGTCCCAAGGATCCTATCCAGCTTTCAAGGTGGGAACATGGAAAAGGGTATATTTAGGAGAAAGCCCAAACTGCTTTTATTTTGCAGAAGTACTTTTTTTCTGCTGGTGCCACGTGGAAGGGTTAGAGCAGATCTAAGTTAAAAATGAAATGGTGCTACAGGGAGACACCGCTACAGCCCTTTTGGCCCCAACCAAAGGGTCATCCATGGCCCAGCATCCTCCCTCAGACAGAGGCCAAAACCAGATGCCTACAGGGCGGTATCAAAGCAGCACAAGCGCTTGATGATACCTCTCCCAGATACTTTCCCAGCCTCCAACAATTCAGGACAGAATTTCTCCCTGAGTCCCTTTCTGCCCTTGATTGTCTTCAGTTAATGTCTCTTCCTTGAATTTGTTCAGTCATTCCTTCAGCCCTTGTGAACTTCAGCTTTTGGGTCAACTTGAGCACCCAAAGCATCTTTCAGGAAATACTTTCACAGCTGAGCTGCATGTTTTTTCCAGCTCATCCTTGGATATACGATTTTGAGAGATATTGAGTATCCATACGAGCAGCTTTTCTCTTTCTCCCTGTGCCAGATGAGCACTGCCCTTCCCTGTCATACTCCACACATCCGTGGAGAGGCTGAGACCACCAAAGGCTTCTGAACATCACTGAAGGTCTTCAAGGAAAGAGTCTCGGGAGTGAGACAGTTTGACAGTGAACTGACTTGAACTTGCGGGCTGGCTTTTGTGGAAAGACCTCTCAACAGTTAGGGTAGGATGAAAAGGATGAGTCCACATGAGATGTGGGTGGCAAACAAGTAATGACACATCAAGGCAGCAGCGGTGCAGTTTTTCCTGAAGCTCAACACACCAAATGCTTTTGATGGGGTAAGTCCCTTGAAATCACATCCTGCCTTTCAAGAGCATGTCATCAAGTGTCTTCCTTCCTATAAACAACCTCTACAGCTCAAGACCAGTCATGAGCCTTTTAGATGCCTCAAAACGAGGAGACAAAAGCATACCTAAGCAATGAGAGCTGTTTTTGTGATTTCCAGGCCTAAAACTACTTGTTCACTCATATTTTTGAGTCTCCCACTATTAATATTAATTTCTTCAGTAGTTAATGGCCCAAAGATTGTCATGGGCTAATGGGTCAGATCTCTAACCAAATTAGAAGCACTAAGCCAAAGCAATATCATCTTCCTTCTCCCTCGTGGGTCACCACCAACACGTCAGAGAGAAGCGAGTCAGCTGGTTTCTCTGGCCTCATCCATGCCGACACTAGATGTCAGCCCAAACCCACAAGTGCTTCTGCTCTAACTGCAAACAGGTTCAGGCAAACCCATGAAGAAACTGCCTGGGAGTCTTTACTCCTGAAGAAAGGGGAGACATTGCTGCACAACAGCAAGGGGAAAAAGGAAGGGTCTTTCTTATAATCAAAACAATTTTACACGAGCTGAAAGGAGCCACATTTTATGGGGGTGAAAACTCCTACCTGAAGTTCCTGCCCTTGTCCCAGGCTATGCTGGAAGGAGGTTGATGTCTCATAGGGACCATCAGCAGCATCCCCACGTGGAGCTCTTCAGGCAGGTTGAGACCCTACCAGGGAAGACTAGTGGCTCTGGGGTGTTTACTGCTATTTAAAGGAGAAAGCAGTGATGATCGTTACCTTAAAGCAGCTACAATAGGCTGTCCTCAGCTCAGAAAATGGGGCAGAGCAGGTGCTTTCAATTTTACAGTGAAGTGAAACCGGTGGCAGGGAAACAGGACTGACGTGGGTCCTCCTTGCAATTCGTTAAAAGCTCCGTTAGCGTGTTTTTCTCCTTGCGGTGTTGTTGCCCCAGAACATTTAGCTCAAAAACACTGGTCAACACTGGCTTGTGTTGACCAAAAGCCCTGCAAAGACAACAGAAACTGCCTGGGGAATAAATGGCGTTTCCTCTTATTTCCAATCTGGCTGGGGACAGAGGCAATTTCCCCTTCCCTTGTTTAGAAAACAGCCTTCCTTCCCCATTTCCCCCTCATTCTCCCCAAATCCCACTGCGGTGAGCCAGCCTGGCAAGGGTTTCAGGCTACAGAGGTGAGATGCTCTGCTTCCCCTGTGAAGACAGGCTGAGAGAGTTGGGGGGGTTCAGTCTGGAGAAGAGAAGGCTCCAGGGAGACCTTAGAGCCCCTTCCAGTCCCTAAAGGGGCTCCAGGAGAGATGGGGAGGAACTCTGGATCAGGGAGGGGAGCCATAGGACGAGAGGGAACATTTTTAAATTGAAAGAGGGGACATTCAGATGAGATCTCAGGAAGAAATTCTTTGCTGTGAGGGTGGTGAGAGCCTGGAACAGGTTGCCCAGAGAAGCTGTGGCTGCCCCATCCCTGGAGGTGTCCAAGGCCAGGCTGGATGGGGCTTTGAGCAACCTGGTCTGGTGGGAGGTGTCCCTGCCCAGGGCAGGGGTGATGGAACTCGATGATCTTTAAGGTCTCCCTTCCAACCCAAACCATTCTATGATTCTATTCAGTTCCTGGGTCCGAGCTGGCTGGCACAGAAAGGGCTCGGGCATCCCTGCACCCAGTCCTCCTGCTTCCTCGGTGAATTTGCCCCTTGTGGAGACAAACCTAGAGGGTTCTTTTTTACCACGGGTGAGAAAGAAAATGGCAGCACCAACAAGCACACAGGCTGCTCCCAGCAGTGACTCCTTGGCTGCGGGGACCGAGGCTGGATTACAGGGGGGACAGCACCGAAAATTGCGTGTGAGGCCAGGCAGGAGGGGTTCTTGGATTTCCGTGGCTTGGCATCGTGCCTTTCCCTGGTTTGGGTGGGGTTTTTTTTTTTAAATTATTTATTTTTTTATTTAATTTAGGGAGCTCTGCTCCTCAGATCCTGGCAGCACCTCACTACACAGCCACAGTTGCCATGGCCACTGAAGTGGCGGGAGGGGGGGGAAGGCAAACAGCGCTGCCGCAGCGCTGGCGAGAGATGCTGCAGCTTTCTGGGTGCACGGATGCACGGGTGCATGGATGCAAGGGTGCACGGAGGCATGGGTGCACGGATGCATAGGTGTGTGGATGCATGGGTGCGTGGATGCTTGGGTGCATGGGTATGTGGGTGCGCGGATGCATGGATGCTTGGGTAGGTGGGTGCAGGGATGCATTGATGCATGGGTGCTTGGGTGCCTGGCGCACAGGTCTGTGGGTGCACGGAGGCATGGGTGCGTGAGTGCACTAGTGTGTGGGTGTGGGATCGCACGGGTGCGTGGGTGTGTGGATGGGCATCCCGCCCAGCATCTCTCTGCCCACCTGCAGGCACGAGCATCCCACGAACTGCCGCCAGCAGCCAGCGAGCCACCAAAAAGCTCCGATGGGAACGCGGGAAAATACTTCACACGAGTTCAGTGCGAGCGTCTGCAGCTCTCCCCCTGCTTTGGAAAGGGGGATGAGGGTTAGAAAGGGAGGGAGTGGGGCTACAGGGGTGCAGGCCGCCAGCTCGCTGTGCACATGCAAGCCACGAGTGCCATGAGAAAAAGCCCAGCAACTCAAGGAGGAGCGGGCCTCCCTGAAGAGGCACAGGGCTTGTGAAGGAGTGGGAGAGGTCATCTGGGGCTCACACGGTCTGCACATTGCAGGTGACAGCCAAAGAGGGAAGTGATGCCCAGCAGCTGCTGGCCAGGCACTTTAAGGAGTGACCAAAGTCATGGAGTTGGCTTTATCTATCAGGAACAGTGTGGCCAGCAGAATTAGGGCAGTGATGGCCCCCCTGTACTCAACTGGTGAGGCCCCACCTTGAGCAGTGTGTCCAGTTTTGGGTCTCTCACTCAAATAAAGATATTGAGGGGCTGGAGCGTGTCCAGAGAAGCTGGTGAGGGGTCTGGAGCACAAGTCTTGTGAGGAGCGGCTGAGGGAGCTGGGGGTGTTCAGCCTGGAGAGAAGGAGGCTGAGGGGAGACCTTCTCGCTCTCTCCAACTCCCTGAAAGGAGGGTGTAGCCGGGGGGGGTCGGTCTCTGCTCCCAAGGAACAAGCAATGGGACAAGAGGAAGCGGCCTCAAGTTGCACCAGGAGAGGTTTAAACTGGATATTATGAAAAATTTATTCCCCAAAAGGGTTATCAAGCCTTGGAACAGGCTGCCCAGGGAAGCGGTGGAGCTGCCATCTCTGGAGGTATTTAAAAGACAGGCAGATGCAGCGCTGAGGGACATGCTTTAGTGGTGGATTTGTCAGTGTTAGGTTAATGGTTGGACTCTATGATCTTAAAGGTCTTTTCCAGCCATTATGATTCTATGAAAAGGGGGTGTCTGGTGTGAGACATCCACCCGAGCAATGTTCTTGTTCATGTTACATCACCTCCACACGGTTTTATTGAGGTCCCTGGCAGAGAAGCTGCTGCTGGGGATTACTCATAGCCACAAGAAGTTCCTGCTGGGGTAACTGTGAAAATTGCCTTTTGGCCCCTGTGCTACTGGGGATACTGGGGCAGGAGCAGTGGTGGCAGCTCATGGTTTGGGGTGCATCTTTAGCCTGTCAGCAGTGAGGGTTTAAATCTGCCGTGCAGTGGGCTGCCATGGAGGGGAGGTGGCACCGCCTGCTTTGCTGCTGCCCCCGTGGTAGCAGAAGTGCAGGAAAAAGGGCTGGTAACTAAAATCAGTGCAGAGAGACCAGCTAGCATTAATTTTCCAGAGCCCTTGGTTATTCACGGCACATTCATTTTGTTTATATTCTGTTCTGTAAAACTAAATAGTTCCCCTCTCTTGGTGGCTTTATTCTCCCTAAATAGCTCCAGCACATTTCCCATCCCTAGTTTTACATTTGCTTGCTTGTTTCTCAAGCCAGTTCTTCCAGTGTCTCTTAAATCATGTCTTCTGTTGTTTGAACCCCTTCCAGTTTCTTGCCATCTGTTCAATGCCAAAGTGAACAAAATGTTCATGGGTTCTAGCGATACCAACTATGACGCAGAAACAGGAGCCTTGTTTCAGGCCTCCCCAGCCAAATAACATCAAGATTATTGCATTGATCTTTGTGTCTCTGTGATTGCACCTTTCTTTTTATGCTTTTAACTTACAAGAGTTACACAGGATTTCCATGGGTGAGCTTTTAGACATTTCTCTTTTTCTCTTCTCTTCTCTTCTCTTCTCTTCTCTTCTCTTCTCTTCTCTTCTCTTCTCTTCTCTTCCAGGGCTTACACTTGTTTTGAGTTGACAACCCACTAAAGCAAAACTTTAGGCCTTAGCTCATCAACTTTTTTGCCATTTCTGATCTCTGCAGAGATCACTTTTTTGAATAGTGGTATTATGCTCTCCTCGCCTTCATGGCATCAGCCAAGAAGTGCCCTGAGATCCGTCCTGACTTCTGTGGCTCAAAAAATCCAGGTGGACCTTGCAGTTGCTCTGGTCTCAGTTGAGGTCCTGGTTTGTTGCAGCTGATCTTTATTTCGTTTTCAGAGTCCCAAGAGAAGCTGTGCCCCTTACAAAATTCTGAGCAAGCCGCTCTTTTGATGGGTCTTCAATCATATTTTGCTTTTCCCAGATGTTAATAATATAATGTTCACAAAAACCCAAGCCAGCTGATCTCACCATTTACCATCTATTCCTGGAAATCGGGAAAAAATCACATGGTTTCCTTTAATCCAAGAGAGATAATTCTCCTCAGGCCCTCTGCCCAGTTACATCTCCCAACATGCATCAAGGGACCTTCTTCACACCCAGAGTAGCACAGCCTGTTATCCCTGAAGCATCTCTTCAGGAGGGTGAAACCTAAGCCTTCAGAGGTGACTTCTCTTACCTCAGTCACCTGGGTGATCTTCTCAGCTGCAGCTGAAGCTCCTCAACCAGACTGACTTTCCCACTGCAGAGCCTGCTTTCCCCTCACCTTGAGGCAGGGCAAGGCTGACCCATCGGAGATGGCAACTTGGAGCAGTCCCAACACCAAGCAGAAGCTCCACATTTTGCTTTTCTGATAGCCATGAATTTCATAGCTGTTGTAGGGCCAGGCAGAAGCCTCTGTGAATGCTATGTACCATTAAATCTGATTTATTTGACAGCAAACAAAGGCCCAAATCATAGTTATCCCTTCCCTCAGAAGGCAATGCTGATTTGTAAGCCTTTCCTTCACTTTGCCAAGACTTTTCCCCCTTTGCTGTATGATACGGGGCATTTTTTCTCTGAGGTAGGTCACTTTACAGCTCTGTTGGCGAACTTTAGTGAAAACCTTTTCCCAGAAAAGTTTCATCGTGATTCACTGGCGTCATCCAGAGCCCAGATGCTCCTGTCTGAGCAGCTCACACGATGCTGTCAGCAGCGTGTCTGAACACCCCAAAATTGCCGGGTGATGACAAGCCCGAGAAGGGCTGGCGGGATGCGTTGGCAGGGCAAAGGGTTTTCCTGTCATGTTGAGGTTACGGAGGCTTTGATGTATCTGCTCTGGATGCACAGCTGGAGGTCTCCTCCTGAAGCGCCTTTTCCCCCCAGTTAGATCATCCTAAAAAAAGAAATATGGATCAGAAATAACGGTGAGAAGGTCAAAGCGGGGCGTCGGAAGGAGCCTCAAGTGAACGACTGCACTTGTGTTCAAGGTCCTGCAGCCTGCTGCTTCTGTTTCCTCCCGTCCTCAGCTCGGCGAGTGGAAGTGAGGTTGACAAGGTTCAGTGCGAACATCAGACGCTCCGTGCCAGATATAGCTCCGCGTGTAGGTGGGGAAGGGGCCGGGGCTGAGCTGCTTTTCTCTCTCTATAAACAGCCCCAACACCTCACAGCTGTCAGGGGCGCCGACTGTAGCATCTCATAAGCCATCATAGAGTTGTCCAGGCCGGAAGGGACCTCCAAAGGTCATCTAGTCCGACCTCCCCGCAGTCAGCAGGGACACCCCCAACTAGACCAGGTTGCCCAGGGCCTCGTCGAGCCTCACCTTGAATATCTCTCCAGGGAAGGGGCCTCAACCACCTCCCTGGGCAACCCGTTCCAGTGCTCCACCACCCTCACAGTGAAGAACCCTCTCCTAATCTCCAATCTAAATCTGTTCCCCTCCAGCTTGAAGCCGTTGCCCCTCGTCCTGTCACTGAAGGCCTTTGTAAACAGGTTCTCCCCAGCCTTCCTGTAGCCCCCTTCAGGTACTGGAAGGCCGCTATTAGGTCTCCCCGGAGCCTCCTCTTCTTCAGGCTGAACAGCCCCAGCTCCCTCAGCCTGTAAGGGTGAAGAAGGCAGAGTGAACAGGCGGCGTCGGCCAGTTTTGCTCGTTAAACCCTCTGACCCAAGGCAACGCCTGCGGCAAACTGCAGTTCTTCTGACCTTCCCCCCCCATTTTGGTGGTCGTACGGTAGTCTCACACCCACGCGGCGAGAAAAATCAGGGCTTGAAGGTTAGTTCCCCTTGAGGCCACGCGTTGTAAGAGCGATCTCACGCAGCCCACCGGGTTACCCGGAGAAATCCTCGGGCTACGGGCTGAAAAATCCGGTTTTCAGCGAAAGCCGAGCCTCGCAGCCTGAAATCTTAGAAATGGTGAAAACGATTTGCTGTGGAGGTTGGGGGGGGGGGGGGGGGGGGGGGGGGG